>BIMT01000094.1:0-48246 GCA_005406065.1 Metschnikowia sp. JCM 33374
CTAGCACGCACAAACGCCCGGGGCCCGAGGGAATGCACTGATATCCCTGATGTTTTCAACAGCAGTCAAGTACGCAAGGAGACGCTCGAATCCCATTCCAAAGCCGCCATGCGGTACCGATCCGTTTTCCCTCGTCGATAAGTACCATTGCATGGCTTCAGCCAGCATGCCTCTTTCTTCCATCTCCGCCACCAACGTAGCATAGTCGTGCTCTCTGAGGGAACCACCCACCAACTCCCCAAGTTCAGGGACAATCAAGTCAAAGCATGCAACCGTAGCCCGATCCAGTGGTTTTGTGTCTGTTTTTGTGTTTGAGTCTGAGTCTGAGTGGGGAATTTCGGTTGTTCCGGGGCCAGCCTTGTTCTGAAGCATGTAAAAAGGTTTTTGTGCCTTCGGGTAGTCCGTAATGAACACCGGCAGCTGGAAATGGACCCCTGCTAGCCATTTTTCATCCTCGGTCAGGATAGAAGCTCCCCATTCGAGTCTGCCCTTCAGCCGGCCCTTGTACTTGATCTTGTTTAAGACTTCAATCGCATGGGTATATGTGATGGATGGCCACGGGTTTTCAGAGAGAATCTGGTCCCAGGAAGCCCTGATTTTGGCGACTTCCGGCTTCGAATAGCGGGCCAGAACCAAATCGGTCTTTGACCCCGCGCCCCAAACATCCGTTTCATTGTTCAAAGACGCCACCACATGGCGCACCATTGCCTCCACGAAATCGGTCAATTGGTGCACGTGTGTGACATAACAAAGCTCGGCTTCAAGCATCCAGAACTCACTGAGATGTCTATTTGTGTTGGAGTCCTCAGCACGGAAACATGGGGTGAGTGTCCAGGCCCTGTTAAGGGAAAGAGCGAGGATTTCTAGATGGAGCTGGGTAGAAACGGTCAAGTACGCTTCTTTGCCGAAAAAATGGTCAACTTGGGAATTTTTGGCGCCGCTGGGGCTGGCTCTGGAAACTTCTGCCATTGGACGAACCTGAAACTGCTCCCCGGCACCCTCACAGTCTGCTGCAGTGATGATTGGCGGGGTGGCCTTCACTACATCGTGTGCACGGAAAAAGTCGCCCAAAAGACCCTCGACACGCGACCGAAACCGCAATACCGATGCCAACAACGACGTGCGGTGGCGGAGCGTCGGCACTGTACGAAGAAACTGAAGCGTCAGCCGTTTTTTCTGGATCGGGTATCCATCGGGTACATCCCCCAAGACGGCAATTGAATGTGTTGCATCAGAAGCATCGAAGCAGAGCTCAAACGGCTGGGATCCGGGCGATTCCACCCATTTTCCATGCACCTCCACACTCTGGCCTACCTTATACTTGCTGCCGGCCAAAACAGACTCGGGATCATTGAACGTCACGCTGAGAGTGGCATGAACGGACCCATCGGAAAGGTCCATGAACCCCACCTGCCTAAACGAGCGGATGGCTTTTATATGACCACGAGCAATCCCGTGGGTGTTGAATTGTGGCGGGCTGGCCAAGAGTTGCCTAATTGTAGGAGAAAGCAGGGAATGCAGAACATCCAGAAAATCCAGAAAATCCAGGGAAATTTCTGGAAATTTACTTGGTTGTGCCATTTTGGAAGGTTCCTGGTTGAGCATTGGCACCAGCTGACTGAGCAGGGCACGCAGAATTCTAGGGCCGGGAAAATGCCTGGGGTATTCCCTGGCCCTGCTTTTGATAGTTGCAGAACCAAAGTTTTTGTATGTGCAAGTTCGGAGCCGAAGCATTTTCAAGAGTTAACCGAAGTTGTTACCTTTTGGCTGTATATGGTTCTTTGGATTGGGGCCATAGCGAATTTGGCTGCGCACGCTCCACTGGAGGTCCAATGTTATATAGGCATTTTTTTCCCGTTGAGGTGGCAATTTTAGGGGAATGAAAATAAGGGAGTTTTTTAAAAGGAAAAGGGAAAAGGGAAAAGAAAAGCTAATTTCTTCTTTGTGTGGCGTTTTGGGACTGGGTGCTTATGGGTTGTGCTGGGCACGTGACTTGCTGTAATAAATACCAAAAGGCGGTGGTCTTCCACTAAAGGGACATTTTTTCTTCAGAAGAATGGCGTAAGTTTATTCAAACAGAGATGAGAAACTTAAAGCCTTTTTTGGAATCCACCACGTTCTTGGTTTGGTTGAGCCACTGGGCATGTTTTTTTTTAAAGAATCATCATATTACTGTTCCTGGTCCCCGAATAATTAATAATTCCCAATCTGCCAAGTAACCTAAGATCTAGTCACGGATTAGACGGTGGATTTTCGAAGCCACTAATATAGCCACTCGTTAGATAAAAAGCATTACAAAGTGTTTAGAGGAGACAGTATATTCCGACTTAAATGTGCTAATTTGACTGAACAAACAGATATTCTGGGCAAAAAAATGACATAATTAGATATTTCTCACGGTTGACTATTGGTCACTAATTTACGTGTTGCTTCATCCAAAAAAGTTTCCAAGATCAATATCATCACACATAAATTATCTCAGGATGGCCTAATTTGAGTGACTTGTGTTTTAAATTGAAAGGCTGGGCTTTCTTCGTGGTGGTTGCTGGGTGTTTTTCTTGCTTTTTAACATCTCCGTTGACGATATTGGGGAAATTCAGAGCTACCAAATGACTGGGACATTTAATGGATTCTCGAGATGTGACACGGAATCGAACGGAAGAATCTTTCTTTTAAGAGCGTATATGGTGCTGATGTATCTGAATATCGCCTATATGCCTTTCTATATCCTATTCTGGTAAGTATGTAAAAGTTTCGGTTTGTATCTCCTGGAATAGTAATGTTTGGGGATTACTATGACGGAAACTGCAACGGTTTTGGGTCAAAAACTCAAAATTCCGTTCCTTGCCAAAATAACAATCAATACCTCCTTTTAAACAACGCAGAAAATCGTGATATTTCTTCTGTGCTAGTATATTCGAAACCACATATTCCTGTTATACTGAGACGCATCTCTGTTGAACAATTCCTACTTCGTTATGGAGAAAAACGAATATATTTTCCCAAGTATAACCCAAATCATTTTTTATTGATAATTTAAAGAAAACAGCTATAACACACGAATCACCTCAACTTGGTTTTATTGAAAAATCTACTGGCTCAGCAGGTGGTGTGGCTCAACAGGTGGTGTGGCTCAACAGGTGGTGTGGCTCAACCGGTTACATTGGCAGTCTATTAACATAAACGAAGACGTGGGGAAAATGCTCAAAATGCAACAGTAAACCTCTTGTGATTTGTGGAGTTCATATTTCCGTATACCCACTCCCCCCGTGACTCTTCCCGTCCCCATGCATATAATGTCATTGGAAAAATTCACCCCACCACAACCTTAGAGGTGCTCAGTATACACAGGCGCATGCATAGAAAAATGGGCATTTTTTCTCTACATTGAAGAATTTTCCGGTCACTACTTTCGCCCCGTCTGTTTCCTTTCTTGCATTTTATTTGCTTTTGGGCTTCCCCTCTTGTCTTTTCCTCCCCCTCTTTACTTGATATGTCCTATTCTGGGTCATCTATCCCAACCGTTATCTGGTTATATGAAGAACCCATTGATCTCGTAATACTATCGCTTTCCTGCACTTGAGCGTAAAACCACATCAAGATAACGTAAAGACGAGAAGAGTCATCTCAGCCTCGCTCGCCAATTTCCGAGAAGAAGCGAAATTTGCAAAAATTTCACCAATTTCTTCGCAAACTCACAACCACAATGCACTCACACCATTCCCATAGCGGTGACTACATTTCACACGGCAATGGCTCTTTGGAAAGCATGGTTGCCACGGCCCGGGCCAAAGGTTTTACCAATTACTGTCTTACTGAGCACATGCCTCGGCTTTCGGACAGGTACCTCTACCCGGAAGAGCTTGAAAAGCTGTACAGTGCCAGCAACTTGGCTGCCGATTTTGACCAGTATTTGGTTCACGCAAAGGAAATCCAGGCCCGCGTCCACGCCGAAAACCTGCAATCCCAAACGGCCGGCAAATTGCAAATCCTTGTGGGTTTTGAAATTGAAGGCATTGATGCTGCCCACGTGCGTGCAGCCAGTGCCTTTCTTCCTCAAACAAACATGTCTGTTGGCTCTGTGCACTATGTCCACAGTGTGCCAATCGACTTTAACCGCGAGAAATGGGTCGAAGCCCGCTCCAAATGTTCCGACCCCACCACCCGTGGCCTTTACAAGGACTATTTTGACTTGCAGTACTTAGTGCTCTCGGAATTGCACCCGGAAGTCGTGGGCCACTTTGACCTTATCCGGCTTTTCGAGGACGGCACTGAAATCGACCCCCACACGGGGAAGCAAGTTGCTGACATTGACGTGGAAGCTGATTGGCCCGATGTTTGGCAGGCGGTCAAGCGCAACATCGACCTTGTGGTGTCGTATGGTGGCATCTTTGAGCTCAACTCCGCTGCATTGCGTAAAGGCTGGTCCACTCTGTACCCACGTACCGACATGGCTCTTGCCATCAAGAACCTGGGAGGCAAGTTCTGTTTGTCTGATGACGCGCACACCCCTGATCACGTTGGCCTCAACTACTCGAGAATGTGGGAATACGTCACGGCCCAGCTACGCCTATCTCACATCTACCACTTGGAATTAGACCCAGAAGGAAAGACTGTGGTGGTGGAGGATTCCGTACATCACCTCTCGAAGCTGTCCTTCTGGGCCTAACCTCTCTGCTCTTGTCGCCTGTTCTCTCCTCTCCGCTTGTTATACATATATACATTAAATACAATTGCTGGCCAACGGCCTTTGGTCATGCATCATGTGGCCCCTGGCCTGTTCAATCTTTCTATTAGTTGGTCCTTCATTTGGACTTTTCAGAATTGTTTCATTAGTAAGATCTTCCAAATAATGTGTAGTTGACAGCAAGTCTGGCACATCTGACACACTTCTGGCCTGGCTTCAATTCAGGTTGGTCGTATGGGATACACAAGGACTTGGCACCCATTGATGGAGCCCTCTCGTCTTGCTCCTCGTCCTCGCCATCGTCCTTCTTGGCGGAAGCATCCTTGATGTCGTCTTCACAGTCTGGGCATCCACACCATGGAGCCAAGATGACATTCTTGGCATTAAGTGTTGGAACAAAGTCCTTCCACTCCTCAACAACAACACGGTGCTGGTCAAACTTTTCACGTGCAGTCTCCAACAACGCCTTTTGCATCTCCTCCAAGATCTCAGGGATACGGGTAGTCAACTCATCCAACTTGACGGTGTACTTCTGGTTGTTGTCACGTCTAACTGCGGTAACTTGGCCTGCAGCCAAGTCCTTTGGACCAAACTCAACACGCAATGGCACACCCTTCAACTCGGAATCGGCAAACTTCCATCCTGGAGAGTAGTTGTCTCTGTAGTCACCAAGAACTCTAACGTCAGCTTCAGCCAAGGTTTTCTCCACCTTCTCAGCACCGCTGTTGATGGCCTCTCTTTGCTCAGTGGTGGTTTTAGCAGTCAAACCAACAGGGATCACAACAACCTGTGTTTGGGCAACACGAGGTGGCAACACCAAACCCTTGTTGTCGGAGTGGGTCATCACCATGACACCGATAACACGAGTGGACAAACCCCAGGAGTTTTGCTGAGCAAAAACTCTTGGCTTGTCGGTTCCCTCAGGACTTTCGACCGAGATGTTAAACATCTTGGAGAAGTTGGAGCCCAAGTGGTGCGAGGTGGCACCCTGGATACCTCTACCAGTAGCAGCAATGAAACCCTCAACGGTGGTGGTGTAGTCGGCACCGGCGAACTTCTCATTCTCAGACTTTCTACCCTTGATCACAGGAACAGCCAACAACTCCTCGTAAATGCCCTTGTAGAGGTTCAAGATGTGCTCAACTTCCTCAGGAAGCACCCTCCTTGGTCAAATGGGCGGTGTGGCCTTCTTGCCACAAGAACTCTCTGGTTCTCAAGAAAGGTTGTGGGTGCTTGAACTCCCATCTGACGACGGAGTTCCACTGGTTCAATCTCAAAGGCAAGTCACGGTGGGAACGGATCCACTTGGCGTAGTATGGGTACATGACGGTCTCGGAGGTAGGTCTAATGGCAATGTGCTCATCCAACTCAGAGGAGCCCGCACGCGTGACCCAAGCAACCTCAGGAGCAAACCCTTCAACGTGGTCCTTCTCCTTCTCGAGCACCTTGGAAGAAACGAACATGGGGAAGTACGAGTTCTTGACACCCATCTTCTTGATGTGAGCATTGAACCAGTTCTGGATCTCCTCCCACACGAAGTACGAGTTTGGTCTCAAGATGTAACAGCCAGACACATCGTAGTAGTCCAACATCTCACCCTTCACCACAACCTGAGAGTACCAGGTGGAGAAGTCCTTCAGCTTATCGACGGTGATACCAATCAACTTGGCGTCCTCCAACTTAGCGGCCTCCTTTTCCTTCTTCAACGCCTCCTTTCTAGCGGCGGCAACGGCGTTCGAGGCACCAGGAGCGGCGGCAGGAGCGGCGGTTTCAACGGCAGCAAAGTCGGTCGAAATAAGCTCGATACCCGTCGACTCCAAGTAAGCGTTGATGGTCTTGGCCGGCAAGGAGGCCTTGGCCAGTTGGGTGGCCAACTCCAACACAACGTCATCAGCCGCGTTAGTGATGGCGGCGTCTACAATAAGAGTAATCTTGCCGCCAGCCAAGTCCTTGTTCAAGTTGGCAATAGACACCTCCTTGGCGTCAGTGCCAAAAAATTCCTGGACCAACGCATCGTTGGCCATACGAGGTTCCTTCACCCCGGCGATTTTCGCAATGGCACCCGAAGGGGTGGCGGTGGAAGCAAGCGCAAAAACGACAACAGGTACGGGAACGGCGGTTTTAGCGGTCTTTGGCTTGAACACCAAAGTTTTAGTGGCAAGGGCATTTTCCGCCGAAACGGTTGCTAAAGAAAGAGCGGCCAACGATTGTTCGAGAGCCATTTCCACAGATTTTGATATTACGTAGCGTTTGTTTTTGCAGGGAAATCAGCTATGACTAAGAGGAAAGGAAAGAAATGAAGAATGAGGATGAAGAAAAAAAAAGTTGATGTTCGCGCGAACGTGGAAGGTGACGCATCTTTTTTTTGGCTTGCGTGGAAGATAAGAGGCAAGGCGGGGCAGAACGGGGAAGTACGGTGCAGAGGGCCAAAAGAGGGGAAGCCAGGGGGTTACTAAGGTTATAATGAGGGGTAAGTATAGAATACCCAAAAGCAATAAACGCATTAAGATGAGTCGGCTCCAGTGGAGGTAAAAAATTTACCAGATTGTATCTCGGAGATTGGCGGAGATTCAACGGAGATTCGTGCGAGGCTCGTGCCAATGCGCCGTGGATGCGCCGCCAATCACTAGACAAGTGGGTAATCAGGCGAGGAAACGAACACTTCGGTATTTTCTCTTTGCTGGGGTGTGATGATGGGAAGAGAAGAAAAACAATTGTTTAGAGGGTGGGGAGGTTTTGAGGGGGTGTTGTAAGCTTTTGTATTAATTGTATTCATTGGTAGAATTTATTTTTTTTTTAATTGTCTGTGTTATGAGCACAGAATATTGGAAATGAGAATTATGATGGGTCATTTGAAGGGAAACAAAAAAGTATTAAAGCAAGAAAGAAATTCGAAAAAAGAAAAAAGAAGAAAAGAAAAACAGATCTTTGCTCTGTTTCAAGTAAGTAGCTATTAGAAATGATCATTTACAGAAATTATACAAACTTGAAGGTTTTTTGCTGGATGTTGGTATCGCAATAGGGAAACAGATTCTATGTGCAGCCGTTTGCTCAGTTCCTGTTGAAGTCCGAAGCCGAACCCAGCCCTAAATGAGTCCGCTTTTTATGTAAGTGTGTGTTATTTTGCATTGAAATATAAACAAGGTTGGAAGTTCAGAATCAGCGAGGCAAAATCTTACATTTACCAGGTCTCCACAAACTCTATTCTTTTCACATGAACCAATTTGAGAGTTTGCTCTTAAATATCCCAAGTGACAATTTTTCACATCATGGTGCAGTCATACAGTAACTTTATAATCAAGTGACGTTGCAGACAAAGGAAAAAATACCCCAGTGGTGTCATTCTCTAGAACCCACCTACATTTATTTGGTTATGTTTACAGAAACTGCAAATGAGTGTATTCGTCGATGACGAGAGGAGACTTTCAAGATGGCTTTACCAAACCTCATTAAAGGTTCTTTTATGGCAATATATTTTATATGTCCAGGCTGTAAGACACGTCGTCATTTGGTCGCGCGGGCAGCCACTGCAAACCATCTCTACACCCAATCTGTAAAACACCCGATGTCCAATTTCAAACATTCAAACCATTTTATTATACTTCCAGTATAACTTGGAACCCATTACAACACTAACACCTCTGACTAACCCCAACAATACTCGGATATTCGCGGCCCTAGCTGTCCACCCCAACACTGGGTCGTCGCACGACGTTCGTGAGTCACGTTGACGTGCCTGCATGCAACCTGGTCCCCGTCTTTCCATGTAAATCTATAAATATCCACACAAGCTTATTGACCTCTACCCAAGGATAACCCGAGCTTGGATCTCACAAAGAAACACCCAACCGCCCGAAACACCCGATTTCTTTACTGAAAGCCCCCATATATTCCATAAAAAAACATCTTGAATCAACATCCTGCAGGAAACACGACAGTGCGAGCACCAGGCTAGCGAGAAAAAAAAACCACCCGGTAGTCTGCTAATAAATAGCCATCAAACTTTCATCGGGACATCACATCCACCCAAAACAACAACCACACCAGATGTCGCAAGTTTACGTCAACGAAACCAGCGGTGCCGATGTCGCAGATGCGGGCACCCAACAACAACCATACAAAACCCCCGCATACGCCCTTTTTGTCAGCCCAGAAGCCACCGTATTCGTCTACAAGCAGAAGGAAGGATCCGAGGAGTTCGAATACACCGAGATTTCCGCCTCGGCCTTGAAGAAGGCCAAAAAGGGCGCGGATGGATTGCGTAAGAAACAAGAGAAGCAGGCCAAGCAGGACCAGGACCAACAGCAAAAACAGGCGGATGCTGCACGCAGGTTGGCCGAGTTGGACTTGATCAAAATTGAGGAGGACAAGTCTTTGCCTCAAGCCAAGAAAATCAAGTTGAAGTCCGTGGCAGAAAACGTGGGCCAACGTGTCACCGTCCAGGGATGGGTGCACCGTTTCAGAGCACAAAAAGGACTTGCGTTCATCACTTTGAGAGACGGATCCGGGTTCCTCCAGACCGTCTTGACCGGTGACTTGGCCAAGGCCAGAATCACCCAGGAATTGACGTTGGAGTCCACTGTCACCATCAAGGGTGTCATTGAGAAGTTGCCTGAGGGCAAGACTGCTCCTGGCGGCGTCGAGTTGAAGGCCGACTACTACGAGGTGATTGGGTTGGCTCCTTCGGGAGACGATGCCTTCACCAACAAGGTGCAGGAAAACGCCGATGCCTCTTTGTTGTTGGACCAACGTCACTTGACCATGCGTGGAGAAACGTTGTCTGCTGTTTTCAGAGTGCGTGCGGTGTTGTTGGCGGCCATGAGACGCTTTTTTGCCGCCGAGGGCTTGACCGAGGTGACGCCTCCATGTATGGTGCAGACCCAGGTCGAGGGAGGCTCCACGTTGTTCAAATTGGACTACTACGGCGAGGAGGCATACTTGACACAATCTTCCCAGCTCTACTTGGAGACATGCTTGCCTGCTTTGGGTGATGTTTACTGTGTCCAAGAGTCTTTCCGTGCCGAGAAGTCCCACACCAGAAGACACTTGTCTGAGTACACGCACATCGAGAGTGAGTTGGCGTTTTTGTCTTTTGACGACATGTTGGACCACTTGGAGCGTCTCTTCACCACGGTGGTGAAGGACGTTGTGGAGGACCCTGTTGCTGGGCCTTTGGTGAAGCAATTGAACCCATCGTTCGAGGTGCCAAAGACGCCGTTCAAGCGTATGGCTTACGTCGACGCCTTGGACTGGTTGAACGAGCACGGCATTCCAAACGAGGAGGGCGAGAAGTTCAAGTTCGGTGACGACATTGCCGAGGCGGCCGAGCGTAAGATGACCGACACCTTGAACGTGCCAATCTTGTTGACCCGCTTCCCTGTGGAGATCAAGTCTTTCTACATGAAGAAGTGCGAGGACGACCCTCGTGTCACCGAGTCTGTTGATGTGTTGATGCCTAACGTGGGAGAGGTTACCGGTGGTTCCATGAGAATTGATGACTATGACGAGTTGGTTGCTGCACTTAAGCGCGAGAACTTGAGCTTGGACGACTACTACTGGTTCACCGACTTGCGTAAGTACGGTACTTGCCCACACGGAGGTTACGGATTGGGTACCGAGAGAATCTTGGCTTGGTTGTGTGACCGTTTCACCGTCAGAGAATGTTCGTTGTACCCTAGATTTGCCGGCAGATGTAAGCCATAGATGGGAGAGATGTATATGGTGCGCGTGTTTATAGACCATGCTAATTAACGAGGATTTTTCATGTTTCCACCTTTTCACCACATCACTAGAATAACCCCCGACATGTCTACTCATACATTGGCAACCCGTTGAAGGTCCTGTTCTCGATATCCATGACGGAGGCAAACTCCACACCAAACTCGAACCCAAAAATAAGGTCGATGTACAATTTGGGAAACACATAACACGTTCTATACGTGGTGATGCCGTTGATGTCAAATTTAAGATCGACAGTCTCGTAAATGGGCACCACTTGGGGCGAGTTCGTTTGACACCCACACCGGAACGGAATTGGATATTTCTTAGCCCCGATTTCGTTGACGAGTTTCTCACTGATAAAATCGACGTTGGTAGCGGAAGAATAGAGTGCTGACGACGCGTAATCTTCGTTTATAAAAACGTCAATCACTGGCACTACTTTTGGGTCCGGCCCTCCAGGAGGCCACAATGTGAAGCATTGTAACATGTACATGTCTTGATTTGCAGGCTTGTATCTGGTGTAATTTGTGGGATGCATTCTGTTTTGGGGAGTGTTTAAGACGACCAGGAGCGAAGACGAGAAGCAAAGAAGAGCAGGAGCGAAGACGAGAAGCAAAGAAGACCACGAGCGAAGACGAGCGGGATCAAAAGACTCGAAAGTTTGAAATGCAAATGTTTTATTTAAAGAAGTTTTGAATTGCATCAAACTAGTCCGGAAAATGTCTTGCCAGCATAAATTACTAGCTTCTGTGCAACAGCCATATCCAAATATATGTTCTGCAGTGGTGCGCAGATTGGGTTACGGATCATGTTGTTATGCAACCTACGGTATTAAAGTGTCCTCATTTCAAAGAATGTGTCTATGTATCGATCTGTTTTCATTTGCAAGTCAAACGTATCAGTGCTGTGAAACTTATGTGCACAGATTGTCAACGGAGAGTTTCCGTGTGCTTTGTTAAAGCTTGACCGCGACCTTACTATATGAATAGTGATTACGGGATACATAGGACGCATAGAGGCATCTACTTTGTTAGTAATTGAAATATACAGCCAGATTAAATTGAAAGAATAATCCCCCGGTGTACCACTCAAACGGAGGTTTGGCGAATTTATGCACACGTGACACACACCACACTTTCTATTAAGCACCTGAGAAAGTATGGAGGAGATTTTCTTCAACCAGACCAAGTGCCAGGTCTTGATACACACCAGACCGAGTCATTGAAGCATATTGCTAGGCGTACTACCAATGTATTAATGCTGCTTAATGCATTAGAGGTAGTATTGCCAATTGCCAAATATTCTCTGCCTCCCTACATTGAGCCTTAACTTGAGCATGTATGTATATCACAATAAAAGTGGCACTGCCGTCTTCCACTACATTTGTCCTTGATTTACCCGTCTTACTGGATTAGGAAATGTTTCGACGCATTAGTACCAGCTTTGTCCATTTTCACCAAAGAACAATGGCACCTGGAATCTGCGGAATATTTGTGTGAGAACATGTGGAACAATGGCCAAGCAAATTCATTCCACGAAGGTGCGAATTGACTTTATTAAACGGAATCCCTTAAATTGGCAGGGTTTTATGGTGACATCTGTTTCTCTTGCACAACCTAGAAGATATGACCCCATAAATGGATGCTATCGCAATCATCAGTTAAACCATGGGTTCTTTTGAAGATTCTCAAAGAATCTCTTCTCGACTACGGCCTATGGATTATTCTTTTATTAATTGCTCAGAGCACATTTGAGACCGAACAATAGATAATATTTCCACGTCTTTTTTTTTCCAGATCTTACCAAGTTTCTACTACTACACAATCATGTTCTCTCGAAACATACCAAACCCCATTCTCATATTTATGACCTTTGCAGTCCTCTCTAATTCATTAATTTTTGTTCTCTGTAAGCTGATAGTGACTGAGGCATCTGCTCATGCACACGATTTAGTGTCGCTACATAAGGATTGCCCTGGGGCCCCTTCATCGTTGCCAATATGCCCACAAGACCACCTTAATGCGTTAGGTGGCAGTATCGAAAAACGAGGCGGGGCAAGTTCTAAAAAGAACGAAAATGGGCGCGACGGAAACCTTGCAGAACACCTCCATATATCTTTCGCTAGCGAGACGGAGTATTTGAGGAGGGATTTTGAAGATATTGCCCGGATTTTGGCCAGCTTGTTCCGCGGCGACGAGCTTCATCTTGGAAGATTCGAAGCAGGGTTTCCATACATCATAAGAAAGTTCGAAGACACATACTTGGAAAAAATCATTAAGTTTACCAGTCTACCTAATAACCACGAAACGATTTCACTAGATGGGTTCATCGACGCCATTTTCGGCGATCTTCACGCAGTGCAGCAAAAATATTATCGGGATATTGATCGATCTGCGGGCGAGCTGTTGCCTTCTAAAACAAGCCTAGATCCCGAGGACAATGATCGTGCTCTTATAGCCTTAGATGCGCGAGTGGAGGCACTTGAAATCAAATTGCTTCAATTTCTTCATCATCGAAAATGCGAGCCAAGTACACTTCTACAAGATAAAACAAGTTTGGCTCTAGAGATGGAAAACCTTCAAACACAATTTGGCGAGTTTCAATACCATGGCACATTGCAGCTGGAAAAACTAGCCTTTCGTATCAATGCCGTCGCATCCTTCCATGGGTGGATCAGTCAAATCGAATCAGAAGCAAGGCCCCTCTTGCGGGCCGATGGAGTACTAGCGGATCGAATGGCAGAGAAACTCCGGGCCATCGAGAAGGTGTTGAAAACATTAAACCCCAAACAGAATATTCCAACCGTGAAAGAATTGGGCTTGCAAACAGAAAGGCTTTTAGGCGATTATAAGGTGTATGGGTTTTCCAGTGATGTGTTCCTAGACGAGATAGTCCGAAGTTTCCACAGTGTTCATCAGAAGCTTCAGTTTCTTGGCCATAAATTCGAAGGTAATGTGACGTTTGAAGAAATCGCCATCCATGCCATGTTGAACAACTTCCAAGGGGCATATATGCTTTTGCAGACGTGGGCGGTGGGCGATTTGTATGCAAAAGTGCTTTGCTCAAAAGCACAATCTCTTAACTCCCGGGTAAAGCTGTGGGTAAAGGATGTTCAACTTTGGAATCTACTGCCGTCACCAGAAGTGTCCTATCTTCATGAGCTTGCGCATAAAGTTGTTGATGGAGTACTTTCTGCAAGGCACTGTTTCTCCAATGAGGATCGAAAACAAGCATTCTGATTAGATGCCCAATTGATGTGCAAATCTAGGGACCCTGTAGTGTGCCAGGTTCCTGACCAGGCTAGCATCCTGCCAAGTATTTGTATTTTCATCCAAAATATTGATGTTGCAAATTAATCTACTGCTCACTATACTTCCGAACATTTAATACCCAACAAAAAGATCAAATATTTTAAACGTTTCAAAAATACGCCCCCAATACATTAATACAGGGCAACGGGTTCTCTGGGCAATATCGCAGGATCAGTCATTGGTGAACGACCCCTGGAATGGGGTCAATTTTCGTCAAATTTATATCAAAGAAACTTTGCGAGCTACTTTTTTAGAGAAAAAATCATTTGAAGTATAAAGAAAAAGTAATATGATGATAGTCTCAAGAGAACCAGCCAATCCCGGCAAGAGCCCCCAACCCCATAATTCTGGGCCTCGCACACTGCCAGCATACTTGCATGCCGAACTTTCTGGTTTGCGCACGCGAAAAATCGTTAGTCACCTGCCCAATCGGGAAGTCATCGACGTAAGCGCGGTGAGTAATCTCTGAAGATTTCACGTATTTATTCAACAAAGTTTTTTCTTCACTGCCTTTCTTTACTCCAAAAGAAACAAAAAAAAACACACAAGAAAAAATACAAACTTTCTCAAAACACTATAAAAATGTCGAAACCAACGGAAAACAGATTATGGGGTGGTAGATTCACCGGGGCCTCCGACCCTTTGATGGATCTCTATAATGCCTCGCTTCCTTATGATAAAATCATGTACGACGCCGATTTGACCGGTACTAAGGTGTACACCGAAGGATTGAGCAAGCTTGGATTGATCACTGCCGACGAGTTGAGTGAAATCCACAAGGGCTTGGAGGTGATCCGTGAAGAGTGGAAGAAGGGCGAGTTTGTTGAAAAGGCTGGCGACGAAGATATTCACACCGCCAACGAACGTAGATTGGGTGAGATTATTGGCAAACACATTGCCGGTAAGGTTCACACCGGTCGCTCCAGAAACGACCAAGTGGCCACTGACATGAGAATCTATGTGCGTGAGACATTGACCAAGTTGGTTGAGTTCTTGGGCCAGTTTATCAAGAGTATCTTGAAGAGAGCAGAGACGGAAATCGACGTTTTGATGCCTGGCTACACCCACTTGCAAAGAGCACAGCCTATCAGATGGGCCCACTGGTTGAGCTCGTATGCCACCTACTTCACCGAGGACTACAAGAGATTGAAGCAAATCTTGGAGAGAGTCAACCAGCTGCCTTTGGGAGCCGGTGCTTTGGCCGGTCACCCATACGGTATGGACAGAGAGTTCTTGGCCCAAGGGTTGGGCTTCAACAGCGTAATTGGCAACTCTTTGGTGGCAGTCAGTGACCGTGACTTTGTTGTCGAGACACTTTTCTGGTCGTCGTTGTTCATGAACCACATCTCGCGTTTCTCGGAGGACTTGATCATCTACTCCACTGCCGAGTTTGGCTTCATCCAGTTGGCCGATGCCTACTCCACCGGCTCGTCGTTGATGCCCCAGAAGAAAAACCCCGACTCGCTTGAGTTGTTGAGAGGTAAGAGTGGCCGTGTGTTTGGCTCTCTTGCGGGCTTCTTGATGTCGTTGAAGTCCATTCCTTCCACGTACAACAAGGACATGCAGGAGGACAAAGAGCCTCTTTTCGACGCCATGACCACCGTCGAGCACTCCATCTTGATTGCCACCGGTGTCATCTCCACCTTGAAGATCAAAAAGGAAAACATGGAGGGTGCCTTGACCATGGACATGTTGGCCACGGACTTGGCTGATTACTTGGTGAGAAAGGGCGTTCCTTTCAGAGAAACCCACCACATCTCCGGTGAATGTGTGAGAAAGGCCGAAGAGGAAAACTTGTCTGGAATTGACCAGTTGACCTTTGGCCAGTTCCAGGCCATTGACACCAGATTCGATGAGGATGTCAAGGACGTGTTCAACTTCGAGGTCAGTGTGGAGAGAAGAACGGCCACGGGAGGA
Organism: Metschnikowia sp. JCM 33374; assembly: GCA_005406065.1. Taxonomy (NCBI): domain Eukaryota; kingdom Fungi; phylum Ascomycota; class Pichiomycetes; order Serinales; family Metschnikowiaceae; genus Metschnikowia; species Metschnikowia sp. JCM 33374. Next base: position 15,637 of record BIMT01000094.1, read on the forward strand.
ACTGCCAAGAGTGCCGTGAAGAAGCAGCTCGACTCGTTGGCTTCTCAACTCGATTAGAGCTAGATGTGTGTGTATATATTAATGACTGAAGTTTTGTGTTATTTACTTTATGTCAACCTATGCGGTTGTGTCTTGTGTTTGTTTAAAGTGAGAAAAAAAGTTAGTTATGGAATCTGAAGACTCTTTTGGAGAGTCTTCTTACCGGGAGAAACGGGAAATTTTCCTTGCCACATGTTCAAAGTCCTTAACCCCCGCTTTTGGGGATCTTTTCTTGGGTAGCCCTCTTAGACTTTCTAGTACCAAGGCATACCGTGTAGATATGGCCAATATGTCTGGTACACTCCAGAAGGGCTTGGTAAATTTGGAGACCGGGACTCAAAATTGAAAATGGTTGTCATTTTCTTGTTGACAAGTGTATTAATCCTGCCTGTTCTGCTGATAAACTTCAAGAGTGGGGGAATGAACATCGCGAGGGAAATTATTACGACCAAGAAGAAAACACTCATGCCCATTTTGAACCTTCTGTAATTTCATTCATCTTAAAATTCTATCAAGAAAGAATACCATATTTTCATCACAAGGTGACGACTGCAATAGTTTGAGTCATTTGCGGGGAATGCTTCATGAGTGGTAGTACATGCATTAGAACCCCACACCTCTAGCTCAATCGTAGAAAACGCCATGAGCTATCACAACACATATCTTACCGATTACAAATAGTTATCACTGCCTAGCAAACAAAATATGTTTGTCCCATAAATTTATTAGGCTCGAAATCCCCATTAGTAGTGGATTCTGTTTTAATGCACGGGTATCCAAAGTGTACCATGGTTAAGGCGTGTCTTGATTTTGTACATTTTTATTTTCCCGGGAAGTCCCCTTTGTTTACTTATACACCACTTATTTTTGCAGCCTACTTATATATCCTGGTCTCCACCGTGTAATACAAGTAGAATGATGACACAGTCTTTGATCGCGCCTGGACCTTCAATGTGCACTTATTAGGGCGTGCCTCAGAATCTACCAACGCAGTTTTCCCGGCCAAAATTCTTTCTAGGCCAGCCACTTTTGAATATTCATGTTCTTATCTATTCTACATTTACGATGCACAGGTTTGCTTAATATACACCCCCTCTTTGCTTTTTGACCTCCATTCTTACCAGATATCATTTGAAATTTCTGGCACTAGATCAAGAACGGAATGTCTTAGAAAAATATGTATGCCTACTTCAGAATTTCGTTCCCAGAACTCACTGCAACCGAAAAGGATAATTATCTTATAATGGTCATAGAAGTCATAGAAGTCATGAAAAAATTATTAATAACTTGGATTAACAAAAATATTCGTGGAAATCATGCAACCCCACCATAATCACGGAAAGCCGGCCGAGCAAACTTCTTAATGTAGAAGCTGCAGTGAACAATAAAAATAAATGACTACTTTAGGCGCGCTCTGAAAGATAGATGGCGTGAAGTGGATTTTGCACCTGAAGTACGAGAAAACCAGACGACAAAGGTACAACTGCAGAAAACAAAAAAAAAGACGTAAAACATCGACTATTCTATGTACATTACCGTATGCAAATTTGATTCGGTACTTCTAATGTATTTTGAGAAAGCGTTAGCTAAAGTTGGGCATCAACAGTTTAAAGTGGGCGCAACGCCCTGCGTCTTCGGGTCGGACCACGGAAAATAACATATGCTACGCCGAGCCCAATTTTAAATGATTCCATTCGCTTGAATAGGCAATAACATGCGCATAAGCATTAAACACTCAATGCCCGACCGCAAAAGCCAGTGTCTATAAAGCGACATGACATCGCCCGCAAAAAGCCGAAAAATAAAAGACTTCATTTAATTATTTACTCGAGAATGTGTGACAACAATATGGAACTTGATGAGGCCGAGAAGCAAGCTGGGCAGGCCGAGTGCCGGGAGAAACGCCAGATTGAATGCCTAGACGAACGTCAGCCGAAACGCCAGAAGAACGACCTTTCCAGATACCAGTATTACTTAAAAATGTACTGCACCGACGGAGATTTGTACGAGTTTGATGATTGTATTCAAGAGTTGATGAAGTTATCCGGTACCGAAAAATATGAACCCCTCAGACAGAAGATCATTGAACGGAAATGGCAATTACCTATCCGCGCCTGTGAATATTATTACCTTGCACTTGGTGTATATTACGAATATCCGGATCCTCCATTCTAAACTGTTAAGTATTAAGGATTTCTTGTTTTGTGTACCCAAAGTTGACCTTACAAGAACTTAACTATTTTGAAGCATTCCGTAGTTCCTTGTTCCAAATCTAAATAGATTTTATCTTAATAAATTGTAAGTTTCCCAATTAAAAGTAACTGAACTAAAAATTTGTGCTATTGGTTCTTAAAACTAGCACACCGGGAATTCAGAGTTCTGTGTGATAAGAATGTAGATGATACTATGAAGTCACCAGAATGCTAGTATAGCAGTTGCCGTAGTGATCTATAGAATTCCTGAAATATAACATAAAACCGTTTTTTATTTACGTTGTAAGTATGTTTTTACAGAATACTTATAAGTTTGGAGATGGACTTGTCTTTGTCTTGTCTGTATCTAGTCATATCATAAAAAAAACAACTAAAAAAAGTCTAACAGGCAGAAATTTCTTCTGAAAAAATCTTACCGCAAAGTTTTCTTGACATTATCTCTCATGGGATGATGTCTTTTACCCGTGCCATTGATTGGCTTGAAGGCTTTTAAAACTTCAGTGTCAGATATATGTGGATATCTGGTAATCATAGTAGCAAAGAAGCGGTATATTGTAAGCAAAACGGTACATCGTTAATATAGCAAAGATATTAAAAATGAGTACTAAATAGTGACTGGCCTCGAAACATTCTTGGCCGGGAAAACTGCGTTTATGTCAGCTCCGAGTCCAGGAAGTGCTAGTTCGGTCATAGGTGAATCCAGTAAAGGTAATTCGATAATAGGTAATTTGCTCATTATTGTAGGTGCCCCTTTATCTTGAAAGAGGAAGGGCGGGTACTATATAACGCCTCACGGCGTACTCGAGATAATGAGAGCGGCCAAACAGTTTTTATATTCCGAGATAAGCCCTAATAATCGCGCAAAAGATAGTGGTGCGATCATTCCACACCTGATCTACCTGACATTCAGTAATAGTCGATGAAGATTGTTTGTGTCGTGGCCCAGTCCCATTGAGGTGGGAATCTTGGACTATCTGCTCGCACTAGGCCCTTTCCTTAGGATGTAAACGAGCTATTATCCTCCCCTTTCCCTACCCCACACTTCTGGTATATGTGACCGGTCTCACTACTGTGAGTACGCCGTCATGTGTTGTATAGTACTACCCCTTCTTTCTTCTGGATAAAGGGCTTACCACGCATTACCTTCAATAACCAAGATATTACCTATTATTGAATTACCCTTACGGATTCACCTATGACCAAACTACCAGTTCCGGGATTTGGTGCTAACAGTTCGGATATACAAGTGCTAAACCAAAACTTGATTGATGACTACAGTACTACGTATACTGATGTTCGTTCGTATTTTTTTCGACCTGAGTGAAATCTCCTTGAACCTGTTAAGAAACATATTAGGTCTCCTAAGAGAAGGGGGTGTAGATGTGTATTGAATTATTCCTAAAATAGCTTGGCTCCTAAGCCTCCGTTCTGGCAGAGCCAACCCGTAGAACTACTCGCCCGTGGCACTACTATTCTGTGTGTATTTCACTATTTAATTAGGCCATATATACATATGGAATAAGAATTTTTATTAGTTTCGCCTCCGGATGAAAACCTTTGTAGTCGAACGAACGAGTCATTGGTCAAAAAACACCCGTGACAGTGCTCTGCCAGGAGTTCCAGTGCCCATGCGCTTCGGCAGCAACATGGTTACAATTGGGTCGCAAGAACTGTCCTCGTGACGAGTCAAATGGGTAATTGTGGGATTGGATTCCCAGAGTCTCAGGGTGGGCCTTCTCAGGTCTGGGGGTGAGGCTCAGGGATGCCTGGTCTAGCCATCGCAGACTAGGTCACGGTAGCAGGAGCGGTGATCCCAGGGAGGAAGGAGGAGTTTTGTTGTTATTTTACTCAAAAGAATTTGTGGTATGACAAATCAAAAAACTTGAGTTTTTGATGGAGCAGCTTCTCTGTCAAATCCAGGATAGCTAGGGCTGCTCGTTGTGGTTCTACCGAATTTCGCTTCTGTGTGATATCAGTGACGTTATGTTCTAGCTTGCGCAGAGCTATTAACGTCCTGATGTAGAATAGAAACTTAACCACGAGTGGAGACATTTCATTCAACGTACCAACACACAGGCTGGGGTTCGGTCGGCCTGAAAATGACAATCAAAAGGTAAATGTGGGCAACATCATGCTCATTGAAGACTTTCCCAGGACCCGGAGGGGTACAGGCTTTTGCAGAACATGCAATTGGGGTAGTGGTTAAACGTCTTGACATCGCCGCCCTAGGTGGAAAAGATGGATGTATGTGAAGTGCTGATGATGAAAGAAAATCTTCTTCAAGTGTTCCCAAAATTTCTCGTAGGTAGGTGGCAGTAGGGAGAAGGAATGAATCGATTTAGAGACAAGATTCTCATTTTTTTGGCAAGTTGGGTCTTTTGCAATGGGAACGGAATAGGTCAGGGGTGAGGTTTGAGGTCCAAAGGGCTCAGGGAGTACCTCAGGTTCAATAGTCAGGTCGACCAGATTGATGAATTCGGTGAAGAGCCAATTGAGGGCCTTGGCCTTGGCCGCCTTGGTGTTTGGTCGGATTGATCGAATGATGTGAAACCAAGCATCCAAGTATGCTAATTCCTTCGTAGAGAAGTAGACCCACATTTCTATTGCTTTGTAGGAAAAGTCCTTCATGGAGTATATTCTACGTGCGGGATGCCATCGTTTTGGTATAAACAGTTGGGGCTGTTCTGGCTATAAGCTTTCATGAGCATGAGTTGAATCTTTGCCCGAATGTGTGAAGGTGTAAGTTGGTGTCTTGGGGAATAATCCATAAAAAACAGGTGAAAGGACCTTTCAGGGAGTTCAGTCTGGTAAGCCTTGATTTTGACTTCCAGGAGCAATAAAACATCTTGACCTAAGAGGGAATTCCAAGCTTCTGCTTAGAGAGTTGCCTTGGACATTCTTAGAAGCAATTTTTTAATAGGTTATCAACATGGGCAAGTCACTAGGGTCGTTTGGGTAACCTCCCACTTCGACCCTGGCTTTGCCTGCGGCGTCTACTTGGATGGGTATTAGGCCCATGCCCCATGTCCCATCTTACTTGTAACAGAACCTCAACGAATCATGCAGCTTTAAAGCTAATGGCCTGACATTGCTCTTAGTTTTGATGCGATACAATTAGAACTCGTATTTGATATCTATGATGTAACTCCTGTGACTTAAGACAGAATGTTTTTATGAATGAGTCTGTGGTATGGGGAGATTCTGGATACGTAGCATCAGGGTTTATGAATAGTTTCGTTGCTACCTGGGGGACACTTCCCCCAAATTACGTGTGTATCTAGATATATGGAAAGTCGTGCTTAAAGGATGAGAATTTCAAACATTTTTGAGCGGACCTAGTATGCTTATATCAGTGACCATAACCGACCACTTCGGACCGCCCATTGCCCTTATTGAAGAGCCTTGATTAATGTGGGGCACACACACACACATTATCGCCGTGAAACAGAAGTCCCGTGCGCATCTGCCTACAAATCTTAGATCCAGGCCCGGTTCGTCTACACCACAATAAACACAAATTGGAAATCAAACATGGGGTAAACCTAAAAAGTAGACGTATAAATTGACAGAGCATTCTCAGTTCCCTTCAGAAGGCAGGCATTGCACAAGGCTAATGAATTCTCCAATCTCACTCACTCCTCCAAGGGTGTGAATTGCTCATTAAGTAACACGCCAAGATTCTTGATATTAATAGGGATCTCATCAATATAGTATTCGGTGAGATGGGGAAGACGCTCACGAGCACTAATAAAGATGATATCAGACCTCAAAACCTGTAAAATCTCTTTTCTATATTGCATGATCATGCGCAAAGCTTCCTCAGAAACAAATGGGTGGGCTTCGGTGAAATCTACAATAGCGGGCGACATGACTCTTGCTCTCGACTTACCGAAGAATATTCCCAGACAAACCTGTTGTACAACCGCAATAGCCTCGGGCTCCCAATTAATTGGATCGAAAGAACCAAAGGAAAGCTTGAGTTTCTTCATAGATGACTGGTGTGTAAATAATGTGTTCTTCACCCTTTGTAATTCAAGTTGGAGATCCAGATCCGGATCGGGATCCTTAATGAGGTCAGGCACACGTGGCTCAGCTATGGTGAAATGGAATTCATCGACTTGCTCGGGTATGTTTTCTTGCAAAACCCTATTGAGCGCATCAAACTCGCATTTATAACAAACCCCTGTATGTGTAATAAAAATCGAATGAAGCTGGGGACTACGCCTTGTGATCGTATCCAAAAAAGTGTGAACCCCAGCCCCATGGTGTAAACCTTTTAGTGACCTCTCATACAGGGTGTAGTTTATCACAAGAGTAGTCAAGTGTGTCAGATCCAAAGCTTCACACAGGAGAGCCAATGTATCGAGATTAGAGTCACGAAACTCACCTTCGATTCGCAAGGCGAAAAGATTCAATTTGAGGCCCTTTTTTTGAAAAGGAAGGAAGAACAGTTCCCAGTTTGGATGCTTATAAAAGGGGCCAACTTCATCATGCTCATCAACATTTTTCCGGTTGCAAATCAGAATTTCAATATCTAACTTGTGTAAATTTTGGTGGCCGCCATGCTCTATCAAGTGATCGGCAAAGCCCTCAAAGTCACGTGGGTCCTGGTCAGGTCCCGAGTAGATGAGTTTAACCTCGATAAGTTTGGACAACAAAGGATGTTGATCCTGATTAATGAAATGTGCCTTCTTTTCTCTTTCAGCAAGGAAATCCATGATATCTTTAAAGGTCGGCCGGCCTTTTTCCGAGTCCAATTGAAGTTTCATTTGCACAACTATGGGGCTTCCCTTCAGATTCTTGTGGTGGAAAGCACTTAAGGGCTCGTAAACGATAATATACTTAATCAAATCTGCTCGCGGTGGGGATTTGTTCAAAGTATAGATTAGTTCTCCAAGGTTCGCCTCGGAAACTACTGTACCCGGCCTGGCCGTCTTATTAGCAAGCTCAGGAAAGGCCGAATTTTTGTCCCCTACTCCAACAGTATGATACAACTGAACCACAACAGGAGTGCGAGATTTTTTTTGAAAGAACACCGAGATTGATCAGGCCCAAGTTGTCGACATCATCCATAAACCAAGCCTAAAACGGATTCTTCAAATATTTTCAAAAAAGTGTCTTTCGGCGTTGGGGATTTTGCCATCCAGCGGAAAAAAAGGCTTTTCCTGCCATCCAGCGGAAAGGGGCTTTTCCTGCCATCCAGCAGAACGGGGTTTGTGCTGCCATCCAGCAGAATGGGGTTTTCGCTGCCGTCCAGCGGAACGGAGTTTTCGCTGCCGTCCAGCAGGAGTAGGGATTTCCTGCCCATCACCCGGAGTAGTGGTTTCCTGCGGTCCAGCAGAACTGGATTTTTGCTGCCGTCCACCGGCATTGGGACTTTCTGGTCGTCCACCGGCATTGGGGCTTACCAGCCGTCCACCGGCATTGGGGCTTACCAGCCGTCCACCGGCATTGAGCGTGTTTTTTACCAGCCGTCCACCGGCATTGGGGCTTACCGGCCGTCCACCGGCATTGGGGCTTTCCGGTCGTCAGTGGCATTGGGACTTACCGGCCGTCCACCGGCATTAGGGCCGGCCGTCCACCGGCATTGGGACTTTCTGGTCCTCCACCGGCATTAGGGGTTTCCGGCCGTCCACCGGCATTGGGACTTTCTGGTCCTCCAGCGGCTTACCAGGGCCTTTCTGGGGCTTTCTGGTCCTCCAGCGGCATTGGGCCTTTCTGGTCCTCCAGCGGCATTGCTAACAACTTGGGTAGACGAGCTGATATCGTCCACTTCACCCTCTGGGTCAACATTTTCAAATATATTGGTCACCATTGCTGATAATAGATATTATTTAAGAGCTTTGAGGGATGAAAGTTTCAGTGGAATCAAGAGAAAGAGGAAAAGAAACTTCGCACAGATACAGAACGGGTTGTCACAAAAATCTCATACAATGCGACATTGGCTGCAAATCGTAGCCCATAAGCGTTCTGACCTCTTGAATTTCTTTTTCTTGATTTTTTGTCGTCGAGAGGTTTTTAGAGCGTATTGGACTTTTTTTCAGACAAGGGTTAAGTCATTTTACATAACTTTGACCCCACGAAGACGTCATATACCAATATTATTGTCGAGCGACAAATTCGTAGGTTTGGTTCGCTCCACAGTGCGTGGATTTGTTCAAGTGTTGTGCTTGTTCCAAGACGTGAACCCTCATAGATCCTGCATGACCCACAACACGGGGCTCTCTCTCGGTGTGAATGCATAATAAAGAAGTTTCTTGTGAGAAATTATTTTTCCATCTTGAATGTCAAAGATTTGGGTACTGGAAGGTTCCGAGGCAGACTCTTGTCAATCTGACGAGTGTCTAAATCCGGGATGTATTCATAAGGACTTTTTTCAAGAGCAGTGTTACTGGTAATAATATCTGTTTGACTGGTTGACATGAAGTTGCAAAGGAGTCGATTATGGCACACTCGATCTGTAGCAGTGTGCAAATCAGTATGCTTCCGACGTAGGCATTTCGGGATCCAGAGCGATGTGAGAATGTAGGATGAAACCTAATTTTTGCTGGAACAAATTGCTTTTCCGATTTCTTTGTAATATTGGAGAATTTCCAATACCCGAAGAAGGTGCATCCAATCTTCTTTTTCGCTTTTGGAAATCACAATCGAGTGATACAGCCATAAACTTCCCGAAGCTCGCTGATACGTTGTGCAAACTGAAAGGCATTACTCTCCAGGAGTATTGTCCATAAATAGTGACAGATGCTGACTTGTAAATGTTCAGTTTCTTAATCCGAAACTGGTGATACCCGGATTGTCGATTAAACAACAAGAATAAATTTCCAGGAATTTTGTAGAAATTGTCTTGAATAAGGCGAAGGGGGAACCTCTTCCTACTTGATAACTCTTTAAGAGCACGATCTTTCCCACACGAACGCTATGAATCATCAACATTTCTGAAATGACATGGTCGGGGTAAGGTGAGCCACATGGTATAATCATTGAGACAGTCTACTCGTGGACTCAATAATGCCGTTTTTGTAAAAGTGGTCCATGATTTTCTCGTATATGACATGTTCGGCCAGAAATTGTATGACCTAAAAGCTGATGAACTTATTGGCATTATCATACAAAGCTTGTCTTCGGTGGCTTCATGTCTTGAGACAGGCTTTTCATCGATATGTCCGTTGTGAGGTTCATTAATAAATTGCTTTATTTCCAATATTCAGCAGTGAAGCGGTTAGGGGACAATAATTGGAAAATATTGCTATTGGTGGGACATGGAAGTCTTGCTAATAGCCTTTAATACACCTCTGTGGATGCTTAAACAGAAATAATACATGTACTTAACTTCTTTCTCAGACACCACAAAAGTGGTCAATTATGGTAGGACAATTCGACTTTGAATGATTCCACGGCTTTTGAGTAACCATATAGTTGGTTTTAGAAGACTGGAATACGTAAAAATTGTTTCAGGATTTCTATAACGGAATTCGAAAGTCATAAACACTCACAATATGGATAGGTTTAAATTGGGGCCGAGAACACCAGCGAGATAAAATAACATCCAATGATTTTCATCCATGTAGGTAAGATAATACGCCGATTGTTATCCTCTCTTCTCTGATTCGTATTGCAAATAACTCGGGTTCCCAACTCTCTAGGTTATTCAAAACTTCACAAACACAAGGAAGTGTGAAACTTAGAGTAGTGCCAGTATCAGATTTGGAGGCTCGAAATATTCCGAATGTCACTTGTAGTGAAAAAGTGAGTCCATTCGTCATGGGTTATTTATTAACATTCGAGTATACAGCTTTCAAGCCTGTATTTAAAGACAGTCGTTTTTATCAAAAGAATTTGCAATTAGTTTCAAAAATAAGCAAAACTTTAAAATTTCTTTGTTCTTGAGAAGCCGGGTGGTACTCGTTCTTTTGACATAAATATGGGATTGGAATTCACACCTTCAGTCATTGAAGATTTTTGGAAAGACAAGCGAAAATATTTCTCAAAGTTTTATTCTAATTCTCTCCATGTACCTTGGGTCGAAGATGAGGCGGCATAAACTGCAAAGCGGCTGACATGGCCTTTATCTCGGGGTATCGATCTTCAATTTCTTGCAGGGGCAAATCAATGTTCCCCGACCTCCCGCATAGCTTTGTAATAATTTATGTCGCGGTTTTATTGTCGTATGTAATTAGTGGTAGTTTATTTGGTCGGTGTTCTGGGGCACGGGGTTCTGGGCGTTTGTCTGTCAATTCGTCAAAGAAGGAAAAGTCTGTTATCGAACAAACAGTGTTCTCTTCGGTTCGTCGACGGCCACGCTGGTCACGTGCGTGAAACCGTAAAGGTGCCCCTCTCAAATATGCACAAGACACGCAATTATGCAAGGTCAGGTGCAGTTTTATTCATCATCACCCATGGTTGTGCACACACGTGTACAACCTCACTCCAGCGATCAAAACAAACCTATGAAATTTAAACAACTTCTTATCCTCCCTGATGTCGAGACACTTTGACGAATATTACACTATATTCCTTTCATATTCACGAGATAATCATCTCATTTGTAACGTACGTGTTTAAAGTAATCTAAAACAAAAAATTACCACTTGAAAAGTCTCTTTCGAGCCCAAACTAACCATACATTTAGAAGCATTGGTTTCTCGCTTGTGATTTCGGAATGCAGATATAAAATTCGATATCAGTTCAGCTCTGTATCCTTTGAACTTGAAAGACAAAGCAGAGAATATAAAGAAATCTTAAGTAGACTACTTTTCTCGAAGGAAAGAAAATTTAAAACCGTAACGCGATAGTTCCGATTTTGCCAACCTGGACTGGTACTTATTTATGTAAACGAGCTGAGTCGCCTGCTAAATTAAGTAGTACTAACACAGTTGGAATCACCAGCAAAACAGGTTATTTTGCGAGACTTTCAATTAATTGTCTAGTTGGTACGACTATCCTCCAGGGATATAATAAATTTCAACGACTTTGGAGAAAAGGGGGCTGTCTTAATTACCTGGAAAACAAAACACAAGTATAACTTCGAAAATATTGAACATCGCTGTAACCAAACAGGAAATAGGGTTAGATATGAAATAAAGATTAAAGTCTTCAAAAAGGGGTGAACAGGTTTCAAAAGGGATTCCAGGAAATGGGAAAATTATCTGACAAACAAAGGTCTTAGGTCTATAAATATTGATCATCTGATAGTCAGTGACATTAAGTTCAAAGATCCCAACTTTTGAACACAGCTACACTGAGATAAAATCAGTCAGAAGAAGAAAATCAAAAATTTTGCCTAATAAATCAATCTAGGCGATAAACCTTTTATTAATTTTACTTCATTTTTCAAGGCTTCTTATTTGGATAAGTACCTCTTACTATCCTCGGCCTTTTTTGTTAGGGCCACAGTATTTTTATCACGTAAAAGTATGGGGAAAGACATCCTGGGGGTGAAACTCCTTTGTACAACAAAACTTTTCCCCATTTACTTTCCTTCTTCAAATTTTTTGACTACATTCGCGAATATCGTCATCCTCAAGCACATCAAAGGAACAAGAGATGGAAATTCAGCCCTCCTCTGGACTTTCGTCATCTTGAAAAAGAAATACAATATACTCTGGATAAACACTTTTTCGTGATTTACTCTATAAAACACTTTATTGTTACCATTGTCCAAAAAAAACGCATTATTTTCGACAGCTTTTATATCTAAATATATCCGAATTTGTATCATGTGACTTCTCAAAGGTTGTTTTAGGTTATAATTTTCTTCTGCAGATCAAAAAAAAAAACTTTTATTTAAAAAGCAATAAGGGTGGTAATTAATCATTCAAATATTCATCTGGTATAAGATAAATTAATTTTGAAAATTTTATTCATTTAAATTGTCAACCGAGCTACCCGCAATTTTATTTCAGTCTGAAAAAAAGCCATAAGTTATGGTCAAAATTCAAGTTTTCTTGATAAATAACATAAACTACTTCATAAGTCATACACACTGACAGGTGATCGTAATATAAAAGTAAAAATAGGTTTTAATTAACACCTGTCCCTTTTTAATCATAAAGTACCACGGCCGCCGATTTTCGACAAAATAGGAAATGGCGGGTACCGACCTAATGGGGTAAACATCGGCCCTGACCTGAAGAGGAATATTTGTGAAATTAAAATATTCGTGCACGGTGTGCGACACACATGCAGTATGTCATACATAACGCCCGGCCAATAGTCCTGCAGGAAACGGCCCACAGTGGTGAAGCCCGCGTCTTGTTTAGCATGGTTATCCTCAGGAGACTTCTGGTACAATTAAAAAAAAAAACACAATTATCATTCCCGATGAGTTCGCGTGACAGCCAAGGCTCACCACCAACAAAGGTGGGACCCGATTTACCGGGCCTGGAAGCAGCCAATTCTCAGGACTCTGAAAAAATCGTCTGGTGTTCTCGGTTATCCCGATGGAATTGAAGACGCGTTTCGGGAGTATTTACAAGATAAGTCACCAAACACCACCATCTTCTCAAAGGAAAAGTATCATGAGTACAGCTCGTTTCTTTTGAAAAAATTAGAAGATGTTATGCCTGCTGGGATTCTGGGGCCCGAGAAAACTGCTTTTTGTCGGAAATATTCGATGGTCCAAAACCTCTACTCTTTACAAGGAGACGTACTTTATAGAAAATCCGATGACAAAATGAAGAGGGTTGCTTCTACTGAAAACGCCTTCGATATCATCATTCTGGAACATGAGTATATTCACCGCAGCGGGGAACTTCGGCACCACCTGCTTGCTGTGACGTGTAGTCTCGTGCGTGATGTGGCGTATGGTATCGTGGATGAAGACGTTAAATGGGTTCTTAGGCAATTCAAAAAGTGGCAAATATCCAAACAGACCATAAAGAGGCCATTTCCGGGTCCTTTAGACATAACTTCCGTTAAACGCTTTCAAAGCCAACCTGTTCCTAGTCCGCCGGGTGGTAATGCAATGCCCTTCGGGGACTTTTCAGGTCCAGGAATGGCTCCTCCGCCAAATGTGACTCCAATGCCGTTTGGAAATGTCCCGACGCCGGGAATTTTTCCTCAGCAAACCTTAAATTCAGTACCTTTTGGGAATTATGGCACGCCACCGATGTTTCCTCTACAAAATGTGAACTCGATGTCTTTTGGGACCTTTCCAAGCCCTGGATTTTTACCCCCACAGAATATGATGCCCCCTCATAATGTGGTTCCCCAACAAAGTTTGATGCCTCAACAAAACTTTATGCCGCCACAAAATGTGAATTCAATTCCATATACATCTTTTCAAGCTCCAGGCATGTTTCCGCAACAAAATATGGTTTCCACGCCACCTTCGCAATTTCCACTTCTGAGAGGTTTTCCTCAGCCAGTCGTGGCCCCACCTGTTCAAATTTTGCCCCAGAATGTTCGGACAAATGCGTCGGTAGAACGTGTTTCAACTCAACAGACCCCTTCCTCACAAGCTAAAACCGCAAAACAGTCGAAAATACCTCAAACTTCAACAACCTCAACCCATGAGAATGCAACCGTAGAAACTTCAACAACTGGGCATAAAGCAACCCCAACAACAGGACCATCAGAACTGGATACCGGCCCAACAAAGCCACCCCAAGAACCTGTCGCCACAAAAGAGTCTGAAAAACTGCAAACCTCAGAAATGACACATCCGGAATCAGCGGGGCCTGGACTATTCGAGAGAATTCAAGTAGATCTTATGCCAATCAGAATTAATGGAACCAGCGAGTGCAACTGGGTGCTTTTTTTGAGGGATCACCTCAGCAACTTGACAATGCTACACGCATTGAAGAATAAAGACCACAGGAAAATCGCGAAGTACCTCGATGAATTTATTGAGTTCCATGGTCCGGTGAGCGTAATCCAATACGATCCCGACCCAGTGATAGATGCGGCTCTTGCCAGGTTATCCAGTGAAAAGGGCCTAAAATTCCAAATTGGGGGCAAACGAGGGGACGATGTTTCGTCGCTAGCTTTATGCATGAAAGCTGCCGTTGGAGCCAAAATCACCAGATGGAAAAAGCACCATGAAAAGAAACACTGGCGTAAAGCCATCCCTTTTGTTGAAAGTTCCATTAACTGCGAGCCAAGTCTTGAAAAGCCTTCAGTGAATGCATATGTATTAGCTTTTGGGGCTCAAAAGGCTGCGCATTTGCAAGAGGTGGCCCGGCGCACGGCAAAAGGATTTGATCTTGGTAATACAGACTTGAAGGAATGTTTCGGTAAGACAGGCCTTGCTGATGAGTTGGAACTTACGGATAATTCAAAAACTGCGCTTACTTCCATTGCTGCCAAGTCGAAATCCGCCAGTGACCCGAAACCTGCTACGAAGTCAGATCCCAATGACGGCACACATGGCCAACGAGATGCTACCAAGAATGTTGTCATAGGAATGGAAATCGAGAACACATCTCTGGAGGGCACGAGGCTTCCTTCACGCTCGCTTCTTGAAGAACACATCAAGTCTAGGGACCGCGTTATGGAGGGAGCTAGTGAGAAGCAAGCTGAAGTGGTAAACACATGAACAAGGATTATAGCTTTTCAAACCCGGCCAGTATGTCGTGGTGAAATTTCCTAAATCAACTCTCCCGTTTCTAGGCCCGAAAAGGCTCTACGCTCGCATCGAGTTACCTAAAGAACCCCATTTTTATCGTGTCCTTACAGAATTTGGCGAGCTTGATTCCGATGTGCTGTATTTGGACATGAATGAGGTGCCCAAAGAGAAGTGCCCTGGCTTCGAAAAATGGTTTTTGCATGCTCAAAAGAAGATTTCAATGAAGGAAGTCGGCTCGAAGCTGAATACGAGTTCCCTGCCCAGTTCTCGCAAATGAACGAAGAGGTGGCGTACGGATCTGCAAGAAACAACTTCTAATGGCCCGACATTTACCATGACCAGTGCTATGGTATGAGGGAGGAACTCATTTCATGATGAATAACACTGGATGTGTGCTCCCCAATTGGAGACCTTAGCTTTATTTATGTATTCAAGCAGGGGTACATACATTTCCAAGGTGTGCCTAGCTCGTTGCCACGGATGTAAACGCACACAAGACTTTTCATAAAAGACCCAGACTTGATTGAAAAGTCTTCCTTTGCGCACTTTTGATACCAGGTGCCTTTTCCTCATACACGGGGCAGATGTTTCAGGCCTCGTGATCTTCTCCAGTTCAAGCTGTGTGCCTGCGAATAGGTTTCTTCAAATTCTTTGGAACTGTCTAGACCCTTTGAGAACATCAGGCAGACAGAGCAGTTGAGTGCATTATCCATTCAATGTCAAAAACCTCAGCTAATACATTTAGAAGGACGGTATCTTTGGTCTCCAGATATTAATTTAGCAACAAACACAACTTGCAATGACAGACACTGATCAGCCCCTTTGTTGGTACAAAGATCAGCTGTAAAGATGCCTTGGGCCTGTTGAAACTGAAACGACAGGCTCTCTTTGAAGAGATGATGAGACAATCATTCCAGCCAGCACATCACAAATTCTGGACTGAATAAAATTCTGAACAGCACTTGGAACTTACGGAGTCGGCTACGCAGAGAAGTTTTATCATGGGGCATCTGATTGAACTTTTTTCGACATAACCATGACAGCTCGGCTCCGTGACCATCACGAATATACACTATAAATTACCCTGGAACTACATTAAGCTGTGGTAATCAGGAACTTTCTTACCTTTACTTCTTGATAAGTCCATCATTTGTTAAAATTTTTTAATACAATACTTATGGTAAACAAACATACATAGTGAACACGTTGGTTCAAAACAGATACATCAATAGACATATTCGATTCCGAGAATCAATAACCCCAAAAAGCGGTACATTTTCGTCGTGATCTATTAATTCGTAATGCTAACCCCACCACATAGGTGAATCTAATTAGAGCTTCGTTTTCCTCAAAAGGAGCATATCTTCATGTAAAGAGCGAAGGGATTTACTCCAGTAAACTTTTGGTTATCGTGTCACTTTTCAAAGCAAACCCACCAAGAAAACACGCTCAATGGACATCAATACATGGCTATTACATCTTCTCAGGTCACTTGGTTCCAAACCGTTTCATCGAAACTATGTTTGCATCAGTTGGAGCAAGTTCAACAACGCTTGGGGATCGCTCTGCACTTGCGGATTCTGCTGTACAACAGACGAAAGAAAACTCATCTGGTCCTGGGAAAGCAGCGCAGGCATCTGCTGTAGCTGCTGCATTGTATTTTGTGGATGCATTGTATTTTGTGGGTGCATAGTGTGATGTGGGTTCATTGCATGATGTGGGTCCGCTGAATGATGTGGACGCAGCATGTGTTGCGGGTGCAACAGCTGGGAATACTGGCCTGGTTTTTGAGGTAAATGTGGTGGATTTAAATTATTGGATACTGTGCCTTCAAGCTTCAGGAGAATGCTATCCAAGTTTCCACCAGCACCACCCAAAGGTTTTGGTTCTGGCTGGGCCTTTTTGAGAATGCTCTTGCCCACAGGAACATAGTCCTTTTTGACAGAGAAGAGCACGTAAAGGCCCTCGCCAATGGTGGAGGCGAAGTTCATATACGAAGGGGCATCATGGTTCAAGGCAAACAAGTAAGCGTCTTTCACCATATGCGCCCTGTCCGATAGTACACCCACTTTTGACCGGGTCACAAGATAGTCATATACTTTGCTATAGCTGGGGTCTTCTTTTTTGAGTTTCACGAGATACAAGTCTCTTGACTTCACGATTTGTTGCAAGTAGGGGTCCGCTCTCGCTCTATCCAATCTTCCCTCGATCTGGTACTTTTTCCGCTCCAACAACTCCTTGCATACACGCAATGCCTTATTATGAAAGCTTACTGTGGTGTTATCCTTGGGCTTTTGATAATTTGTACAGGAAACAAACTCGGCCAGCACTCCAAAATTGGCCACATCCGGGAACGAAATCTCCCCTGCCCAGAACTCGAGTGGCATTGTTGGTGGCAACGATGGCATCTTCGTGCGCTTCTCCTGTTGTGGGTCCATTTTTCCTTTCTTTGCCTTACTGTTTGAATTCTCTTGGTTCTCAGCACTCTCCGTGTTCTTTGGGCTCTGAGGGTTCTTTGCCTTAAGAATAAAGTCGAGCTCATCGTCACTGACACCGTCGGATGTTTCGTGTGCCGGCTCTGTCGCTTCTGTGGAAACATTGTGGTAGTCGTCTTCATCGTCATCTCCGAGCTGGTATAAGTTAGACGCAGAAGAGCCAATGTGGTTTGTAGGAGCAACGATGATGGAAGCAGGCGGTGGCGTGTCGGCTTTGAACTTCCGGTGGTCGACTTTTCCGTGCCACCATGCTCACACTTAGATCCTCATCATTCTCATTGGTCTTGGTCTCGACAATCTCCTCGCCCTTATGGGTGCGGCGAATACGCTGGCTCAGATCGTCACTCACAGTCAACACGGACCGACGGATCAGCTCCTGGCGTACTTTCTCCGCGTAGTCTTTCAATTCCGGGTCGATATCTTCCACGGGCAACAGAGTAAGGTCGGAGGGGCTCAAATCGTGTGATATTAGCCGCGCAAGCACGGCGGGTTTCTTCACCAACGCCATTACGCTTCTACTTTTGTCTATGTATTTCTTGTCGGTAGCACCGGCCCACGCGTAAAGAGCACCTTCGAGTTTGGCTGCCCACGTCTCGGCACATGTACCTGTGACCGCACTATTAGCGCTGTTGGCCCGTACAATGACATTGACCAAAGCCTTTTCGACGTTTGCCCTGGTCTTGTTTTCCTGTTCCACCTTTGGGTTTACACTGATTTGTTTGGGTTTCACGCTCACCGGTTTGGGGTGTGTGTTCGTCCGTTTGAATGCTGGCTGTTCAGTTTCTCTCGAACTCTTCTTCTTCAAAACAGGCTCCTCCGCTGCCGCAGAAACAGAACCGGAACCAGACTTTGCCAGTTCCCCGCCCGCTGCCTTCTCACACAGCTTCGGGCCACAGCGATTGCACAAATAGAACGTTGGGATTTGCTTTTTGGTGGCGTAGCCCATACACCGCGCGTGCTGCCATGTTTTACAATGTTCACATTCAATCATGATGCCACCGCTGTCAGTCTCCTCGTCGTAGTTTTCCTCTGTCGTGCCACATCCGTCACATCGCACTTTGCCCTCGTTGGCGTGATTCTCCAAACGCATGGTATTCTCTTCCGTTTTGTGTCTTTTTAGCGCCGGCTCGTCGCCCTCAGAACCGTAATAAACATCGTGATCGGCTCTTGCAGTGTGCGTGCCCTTATTAGCACGTGAAGATCGGCGGATTTCGTCCTCCATATCTGTACTTATGCCCTTTTCCTTTTTTTAAGCTCGTTTGTGTCTAGACGCTGAGGTTTGCAGTAAATGTACAGATTTTGCTTATAAATGGGAAATTATATGCTTTAATTAGTCCCAGTATGCTTAAATGCAAATTTCAAAATATTAAGGGGGTATTTGTATTTGTACTGGTTATAGTTGTTTTAAGAGATGTGGTAAGAAAACTCCTTGGTGGAGAACGCTCACAAATGTCAGAATATATTTCCTCACTTAAAAAAGTGCGTCCGGCATACAGTCCGGGCGAAGAGGTGAGGTGGGCGTGGGAAGATAATGATCTGTGGTTTTGTCCGCCGGTGGGATTGCGAAACCAGAAGAGTTTTCGTTCTTTGGGGTATATTCAGTTTGTAATTTATCGTGTTTTGGGAAGCTTGACACGGGAAATTCTCAAGCCTATGTTCTCGGACCACCTTCTCGGACTACCTTCTCTGGGCCCTCCACTCCCTCGACGTATTCAATCCATTCCCGCCCATGTGCTTGTCTCCGGTCTATTTAAACATTCCCACGGTGCTTCGCTGGCCAACATGCCTGCACCAACATAATATCAGATCCAGTCCGATACAAGTAGTTCATGTAAAAGAGTACATGTAAATAACGCCAAAAATACGACTCTCAGAGCCCCGTAACCAACGCCATGAAATCTCTATCTTCTCCGAGCACTTCCTCGACGTCAGCCAAGACATTCTCACTGAATAGACCAGATTTCGTAGGCCGGTACCCTTCGGAAACAGCATCTGCTATTGAAGCGCGGCGCAACTTCAGTTTAGAAGGCAAATTGAGGTCTTTCGACAAGCTGGTAGAAACTGGCGTGGTGGGGGTTTGAAGATTCCGCAGTGCCAATTTCGCCTTGACGTGAGAGTTGGAGTACCTTCTTTTGCCATTGAAGTTGGTATTTTTCGAAACATTGTAGTTTGTCATGGGCTCAGTAACCACGATGGGTTGAGTCATGTGCGACTTGTTACGGAACGCGCCGAGTGGAACATGCTTTTTGTTGTTATTGAAGTCTCTCCAAATCCGCACGTCGTTCTCATCGTCGTTATCTAACTCGCTGACATTTAGAAGTTCCTCGAGCTCAATGGCCAGGTCTTCTGCGTTGTTCTTGAAAGAAAACCCTCTCCAGTTCTTGGTCCTTGGATTCTTCGTATTAGAATTATTGTTTAATGTCCGCGTGGAAAGTCCATCAATGATCCCAAAAGGCTTGCTGTCTATAGCTGCCCACGTTCCCAACACGGGTGGTCTATAGTCGGCGGTCTTGGAAGACAACACTTCTTTGGCCAGCTTGGACCCAACTCCACCATCAACTGCTGGTGAGGGAAGAGAAAGATCAACGTCCGTGGACTCCCCGCTGTCATAGCCTCTCTCTTGCTCCGAATCGGCCGGTTCCATGCTAGACTCCCGTGCCAATTGTTTCTTTCTGTCCTCTAGATTCTGGCGGAAAACCTCTTCAAGAACCAATTGCTCGTCTGGATCGTATTGGTCGAGATCAACATCGCTGTGAGACTCTGCATCGGAACTGAAGAAGTAGTTCCACAAATACGAGTCATCTTCGTCCTCGCTATCAAGAGGACCCTTTTTCTTCTTTGGAAAATGGGTCTTCTTCTGCTTTACTTGACTGGTCTGGGGAGCATTCAGTGAAGTGATTTCCTTGACTCCATCACCTTCAGTATTTGCTTCATCAAAGAAGGGCAGATCGAAATCTATGAAGTCCACATATTCGTCACCGTCTTCCTCGTCATAATCGTATTCGCCTGCCTCGTCTGCTTCATCGTCGCTATCCTGAGAATTGTTATCACTGGAGCTAGCATACTGAAGTGCCTGAGCGTCGTTGCCATTCAAGCCATCCATCTCATTGAAGGAGTTTACTGCTCGGGTAGTCTCCATACGCTCGGAATCCATATCGTCTTCATCGAAACCGTTCGTTTCAAATTCGTTGACCAAGTACTTCTCTTCTTCTTTCAAAAACGAGTCTTCGTTCTCATCCTCATTCATTGAACTCAATGACCCTTGTCTTACCTTGGAAAAGTCACCTTTGGGCTCGGTAATGAATTCTTCGAGATCATTGTCAGCCTGCAATGTGGCTAGCAAATCATTGTCGTCAAAATCGTACTCGTCGTCTGAGTTAAGATCCTCTTCATTGATCTTGGGCACCTCTATAAGGGGCTGGTCGAAGTGAAAATCAAATGATTTATGATTGTTATCATCAACCACTTCTTCACCAAGATCTTCTTCTTCCTCCTTGGGTGGTTTTCCAACTGCTATATTTTCATCGCTGTCAGCTTCGATGGCCAGTTCCACCATTGGCTCGTCAAATTCAAACTTGAAATTTATATCCTCGGGGATTGGCACTTCTGATCTTCTTCGATACAAAGAGCTCTTCCGTCTTTTGGCCCTGGGTTTTTCGGTATTCAGTGATTCGTTTTGTTTGCTTTCGCTTGTTGGTTTCTTACCGGAAGTTCCTTTGTTCTTTCTCCGCTCAACTTGCAACCGAACAAAGTCTACTTCGGAATCATCAGAAGAAGACGAATCCAATTCGTCATCTTGGGAATCTTCATCGTTTGACTCCTCTGAGTTGGAAGAGGCATAATTGTTGTTTCCACCAACCATCGAGTATAATGCTTCAAGACCGACCTTATCATCTTCATCATTGACATCTTCGTTGCCTTCGATAGAAAAAAACGGGTCGGAGTGATCAACAGAGTCTTCATCATCCAAATTATCAGCACCATCATCATCCAGTCCTTCTTCCGACGATGAAGGAGCAGCATAATAGATGGATTTACCGGAGACTCCCTTTCTAGCGGATTTAATGGATTTTGTGGGTCTAGCGAAATTGACCCTTTTACCCGATTTGCCGCCGGTTTGAGGCCTTTGCGACTTTTTGGCAGTTCCAGGAGCACTTGTGGGATCAAGAAAGACAGAACCCCTTCTGCTTGCAGCATTTTCATGCTCCTCGGACATCGCAGTTAGCGAGGAATCTGAATCAGAGCCTGACCCGGAGCGATCATGCAGGTAGTGGTCTTTGCCAGCAAGACCATCAGAGGATTCAGAAGACGTGGATTCCGCGATACTAAATCTCCTGTCGCGGTGTTGATTGAATTGGTATGATTTGATTCCCTTGCCTCCTTTAAGGGCCGTGGGGTAGAATCGTGGGTTCAGCTTTTGCGATATACTTGATTTTTGGCCGAGAGCGACCCCTTTTCTCGCTGTTTTTGCCATTATGTTAACTTTGGATGGAAACGGAGAAAGAGTAAATTAGCAAATTTCACAACAGCAATCGATCCATAACTTTGATTCTCAATCAAAAGCTTTGTTTTTTTTGCAAGTAAAATGTGTCTGTGGGTGTTCCTAAGGATTTGGTCCGATATCAGGTGACAGAAGGATAAACACACAGTGCGTAACAAGAACAAAAAAAGTGCCTGCTGATCTGAAGGGTGAGATGACTCTAAATAGAAAAAAAAGTATTTATAAACCAAAATGGAAAAGGCCGCAATATTTGAACAGTGATTAGATAAGAAAGCAATCAAATCCGTGGCTTTTGATAGGTGTTGTATGGTTAAAAGACTGTGGAGCGATGAGATAAAATTGAGCATTCTGGAGATGCATGTTTGCGTGCAGGCACTGAGGTATGGCTCCAGATTTTGCATCAACATCTCACGACTGTTGCCTTTTTTCTGCACATGACTCGTGCTTGACCGGGAATGAGCCACAATTTGCGGCCAACGGCATTGAATATACGGTGAGCAATCTTCCATTTTTTTTTGTTGTTGTTGCGGGTCTTTCGTTGATTTTCAGGCACGCTGGTGGTCTCGATATTTCATGCGTTTTGCCAAAGAAGGTTAACCCCCACCATGTGGCATGACGTGCGTCAATTGACTGCTCGAAAAAATTGAGGAAGCCGTACCAGATGGAATGATTGCGGGTGGCTCAAAATAATCTTGTCATTCATTTTCCCCCTTATTTTTCTGTGGTTTTATTCTTGTTTTCTCGCAGAACATTTTTTTTCTAAAGGTGCCGATTTCACTGCCGGATCTTGAAATCCATGAGCTTCAATGAAGTTGCTTCCATGGTTTGTTATATTTTAATTTATTGTTTTTTTATTTCTAGTTTTTGTGAATTGGGGAATGCTTGGTTGGTAAATGTTGGTGGTTATGCCGGGAGATGAAAGTTTGTTGAAACACAAATAAAAATTGTTAAATACAGCTGGGGATACATGAAAACTCAAAACATGGGTTAAAGGACAGCATGGCAAAATTATATGGTCAAAAATACAAAAGCCAGATGAAGAAGAGCTGAAGAAAAAATGAAGAAGAACTGTTTTGACTTTACGTTTAGTGGCTGTAAATCTACCGGCGGCTAATGTGTTAGGGGACCAGATCTTGGTGTAAGGGTTCGATGATACGATGTTACTTTTTTAGACGAATGTACGCGACCAAACTTTGGGACTTGTTCATGGTACGTGCGCGCCGAACAAAGTGTCGTGTCCTTTTAGGTGGCCAGCCAAAAGCTCAACACGAGCGAAAAACAAAAAAAAAAAAAAGCAAAACAAAGAAAAAAAAAAAAAAAAAAAAAAAAAAAAAAAAAAAAGATTACGCGGACACGCGCATCCCATACACACCGGGCGAACTTCTGTCAGTATATTTGGAGATTTCTTGTTTGAAGATTTCTTCTCCACTATTTCTTTCTGGCAACCATGTTGAACACAAGAAATATCAGAGTGGCCGCAGCCGCTATATTCATATTCACAGTGGTGGGATACTTACTTTTCCACGCTGGATCCTTCCCCGATGCATCTCTGAGAGTGCAAGTGGGTGTGAGCAGCGAAAACGCGATCAAATCTGGCCTGAGTGGCCAGCAGGCGTCCGCAAACAAAGGTGATGACGTTCCTTACACACCATCTCTGGGCAACACAGGGTCTTTGGCTGATGAAGCTGTCGACGAAACGGCCAACGAAGCCGATGAAAAGCAACAGGAGAACCTTCCTAAGCCTTCTTTCGGAAAGACCGAAAAAGCCCCACAGCAAGCTGGCTCCAACCAAGCTGACATCAGCAAAGCAGGTTCTGGAAAGGCTGGCACCAACAAGGCAGACACCAGCAAAGCCGGAAGCAGCCAGGGGATTACGAAGCCAGTTTATAAAGGCGATTCTGCGACGGAGGCTCATTGACCGGTGGTGCTAAGTGCGACCAGACGGATTACGTTGTCATGATTGATGCTGGATCTACAGGGTCCCGTATCCACGTCTATTCTTTCGACACTTGTGTTTCCCCACCCAAGTTGTTGAATGAAGAATTTAAAATGTTGAACCCTGGCTTGTCTTCATTCGATACTGATACCAAGGGTGCCGCGGCATCTTTGGATCCTTTATTGGAAGTTGCGCTCAACACCGTTCCAAAAGCCAAGCAAGGTTGCACACCTGTGGCAGTTAAAGCGACTGCTGGATTGAGATTATTGGGTCAAGCGAAGTCAGATGCCATTCTCAAGGAGGTCCGTAACCATTTGGAAACGGACTATCCGTTTGCCGTTGTGGATGGCGAAGGAATCTCTATCATGGACGGTAAGGATGAAGGTGTGTATGCATGGATTACAACCAACTACCTTTTGGGAAATATTGGATCGAAGGAGAAGATCCCAACCGCCGCTGTGTTTGATTTGGGTGGTGGATCCACCCAGATTGTCTTTGAGCCTGAGATGGGCGACAACGAAAAGATGGCCGAAGGTGAACACAAGTACGAGTTTTCTTTTGGCGACCGTGACTTCACTTTATACCAATTCAGTCACTTGGGTTATGGTTTGATGCAAGGCAGAAATAAGGTGAACTCTTTGGTGTTGAAAAGTGCCATCAAGAGTGGCACGTCGTTGACTCCATTTGAGTCGAAGGCGGCAGCTAAAGGTGCTACTGCTTCGGTGAATGTTGTCAACCCATGTTTCCCACCTGGAGTTACTGCAAGTGACGTGACGGTGGAGTTATCCGAGAGTGAAATCTATGTTGTTAACTTCAAGGGCCCATCCGAGGCATCTGGAACTCAATGTAGAAGCATTGCAGAGCAAGTCTTGAACTTGAACGCCGAGTGCACGAGCAAGCCTTGTTCTTTCAATGGAGTGTACCAACCATCTTTGGTGAAGGCTTTCCACAAAAACTCCGACATGTGGGTTTTCTCTTACTTCTACGACAGAACCAATCCTCTTGGATTCCCTAGTTCGTTTACCGTGGAGGAATTGAAAGATTTGACCAAGACCGTGTGTGCAGGTAAATCGTTGTGGACAGACGTGTTAATGGGAGAATCCGTTACGGAATTACAAAATGAACCAAGCTGGTGTCTTGATTTGTCTTTCATCACTGCCATGCTCCACACTGGATACAACATTCCATTGCTGAGAGAATTGAGAACGGCCAAGACCATTGCCAACAACGAATTGGGCTGGTGTCTTGGTGCTTCGTTGCCATTATTGAATCCAAAAGAGGGTGGATGGAAGTGCAGAGTGAAGGAAACTGCTTAAGCCTCCCTCCACATCACTGAGTAGACATGAGTGTTTTGAGGGTTGCTTAATGCTCTTTGAATTATGCGAGCTTCCACCTTGGGTTTGCTTATCATGGAGGCAGGAGTCATACGTCCACCCCAAAGGAAAAGCAAAAAAAAAAAAACCCATCATTCAGACGGTATATTGTGGGTTGCTGGTGGCATTGATCCAGGGTCCACCTGACCAAAATTAGAGAATCCCCTGCATAGCATGCTATAATAAATGCGAGCCGGAGATAGAATTGGAGCAGATGCCGGCCTGGGGTGTGTGCCTAGCAATGTTTGGCCATTGGGTAAAAGCAACTTCACGTAACCGATTTGTTTTATAGAATTATAGAGTTTTTCTCAAGTGCAGACCAGTAAGCAGTAAATGCAATATTAAAAAAACCATCTGACGTGCCAAATTGTAAGGCGTTGCTCGAAAGAATACGGTATTACCCAAGTCACGTGACGAGCACGCCTTCGAAACCGTGCCCAAATTATTCGGCCTGTGGAAGAAGCATAAAGAGTTGAATAACGAAGAAAAAGGCCCGCGATAGAGGATCCCTTTGAATTCTGCATCCTGCTAGCATATTTAATCATTATAACCCGGGCTTCCTTGTCTTTTTATTGGGAAGATCTAATATTGTCCATCTTTTTTGTTAGATAATTTCCGCCAGTCGGATCTTTCCGAGGTTGCTAGAGCCACAAGATCCAGAGAAGTGTGCTACAAAACGTCAAAGCAGCAAACAGAGAAGATCAGCAAATCAGCAAATCAGCAAAAACTGCTCGGGTTTAATTCTTTAGAAGAGCTATTACACTAAGCACTCCTGGACTCCATATAACACGGAGTCAATTTGAAGCAACAAAAAATTCCCCAGTTTCTTCTACTATATTATCGCACCAAGGTTCCGTCGAAACCTTTTTATTCTACTAATTTCTTGGCCCTTTATAAAGCTACTTGCTCACTTTAAATGACAGAAACACCCCGGCCCAACTCAGCCAGATCATCAATGGCATCAGTGATCTCGCTGTCTCCACAGCATCTGCATTCGAGCAGTCATGTGGGCCGCAAGCCATCGGTAGGGAAGACAAAGGACTCCACGCCAAATACCAGCAAGATGTTGCAGAAACTTCACAAGGAGGAGCTCAAACTGGTGCGTTCCCACACAGACTTGGCCCAGACCGCCAACGGCGTGCGTATGCTCACCAAGAACTTGGCCAAGGCCACTATCCAGTTACATGTTCGTGCGATTATGATTGTGACGAAAGCACGCGACAACTCGTTGATTTATCTCACCCGAGAGGTGGCAGAATTCCTCTTGAGCCGCTCCGAAGGCATCACCGTCTATGTAGATAGTAAACTACGCACGCTGACGCGGTTCGATGCTGCTGGTATCGTGCTGACATGCCCTCAGGCAGCACACTTGCTCAAGTTCTGGAACAAGCGCATGATCACGCAGAACCCCGAACGGTTTGACCTTTGCATCACTCTCGGAGGCGACGGTACGGTTTTGCATGTGCTGAACATGTTCCAGACCATTGTGCCCCCGGTGATTTCGTTTGCGCTCGGATCCTTGGGCTTTTTGACCAACTTCCGCTTCGAACATTTCCGCAAACGTATGACCACGGTGCTAGAGACGGGGGTCCGGGCCTACATGCGCATGCGCTTCACTTGCCGCGTGTACACGGCGGAAAACAGGCTAGTCACTGAACAGCAGGTTCTCAACGAACTTGTGGTGGACCGTGGCCCCAGTCCGTATGTGACAAACCTTGAATTGTATGGCGATGGCTCGCTCCTTACTGTGGCACAAGCAGATGGCTTGATTATTGCTACCCCCACGGGATCTACGGCATACCTGCTTTCGGCAGGTGGTTCTTTGGTGCATCCTGGCGTGAGCGCCATATCCGTTACTCCTATTTGCCCACACACGCTCTCTTTCCGGCCTATCCTTTTGCCCGACGGAATGCTCCTCAAAGTGAAGGTACCCGCCAGCAGCAGGGCAACGGCGTGGGCATCTTTTGACGGAAAAGTGCGTACGGAGCTTAAAAAAGGCTACTATGTCATTGTACAAGCAAGCTCGTTCCCCTTCCCTACAGTTCGATCATCCAAGACGGAGTACTTTGACTCGGTGAGCCGCAACTTGAACTGGAATGCCCGCGAGCAACAGAAACCCTTCTCACTGTATCTCACCGGAAATACCAAGTCTGCTTTCGAGAAGAAACACAACCCAAACGATATTGCAGGCACATTGGCCGAGTTGGCCTCCAAGGAGGATGGCTTCGATATTGACTACAGTGACCCAGAGACCGATGGCGGTGAGTATAACGAGAGCAAAGAGGAACTTCCTACGGGCGAACTTGACGAGGAATCTCACTATGACCACACGGTCCCTTACTTTTCTGTTCATGAGAACGGCGAGGGTAGCCTGGTTGGAAGTTTTGTGGATAACAGAACGTGCTATGCACACCCGAATGCTACGGTTCTGTTGCATGGAGACTCTGCGGGTACGCCTGATACCATTGAGAGTGAACTTGACCGGCTCGAGTTTTGATAAGGGGGGTGTGGGTTCTGTAGAGGTGGATATGGTTGCTTAGTTCAACTAGGGAACTTATCAGGACGAATTTCGGACTTAAGCTGCGGCGAGATAATTGAATCAGCTGAAAAGCTGCTTTGCGGACTCGAGAGTTTGAATGCGAGTTAGAAGTATTGGTTCTCCATAGATATGGATTGTGCATGGAATCACCCCCACAAAATGGGGTTAAAAAAGTCTCTGTAGAGTTTAGATCCGAAAACAGAATGAAGGTAATAGAAATAAAAAAAAAAGTCAAATTCAAGTGTGAGGTGCATCACTTCGAAACAAACTCGGGCTTACCCTAAATGTGCTTCCCTTTACGTTCAACCAGGGTATGAGGATGCAATTGCCGGAATTATTCTGCGAGATGTCCTAACCAATCAAAATACTCAAGTAGGTTTCATCTTCTTGGCCTTGCAGAAATTAAAGAACTCCAGGTGTTAACCATGAACTGATATTAACTACTCAAAAAAGATTCAAGGCAAGCGAATAAACGCCAAGAATACACGGCAGAACAAAGAACTGTCTTTGAAAGAAAATTTCTCGCATATTTCGAATACTTTAGTATGAACCAGGCATTAGCGGAAAAGTGGATATTTGAGTTTTAAAGAAGAGAACTTTTTTTCTTTCTTTTCATTTTTTGGGGGGGTTCGGAGTGCTGTGGCGGATCCCTTTTGCTCTTATTACGATACTTCCTGATTGATATCGATGCCAATTCTCGCAGTATGCGTATGATCAATATAACTATGTGAGCCTCAAATTAAAAATCATGTGAGGTGGTTACGGTCTACGTTAGATATCGCCAAAATCGTAGACCCATGTCAGCTATAAATCACCTTTGAAAATAGATATGATACACACAAAAGAACACAAAAACCATACCTTTTCAAAACGTTGCTTTTTCACCGGTCTTTTCGGGTACCTGGACTCCCACCAGTTCTTTTTTGGAAGCTTCCTTCTTCAGCAAGTCATCACGTGCACAAGCGAAGAAAAAGAAAACCCTTCATGTACACCTACGTCCGTGTGGCGATGCCATGGCCACGTGACCGCATCAGGCCCACACACAATTGTAATTTCACATCAATGTTAACATGTACGAGTAACATCTCAAGATTATGACCATTTTGGTAGGTGGTACACACAGAAGGTGCGGTGGCATACCGCAAAAAAACAAACAATAAGCAAGCCACCTCAAAAGCCACCGACATTCACACCAGATCCGCCGGGCCATATCTTTAGTCCGCCGGACCACAGGGCTGGCCGTGGTGTTCTGTGCGCGCTCGAATCCTGCACCCAAGGCTCGAAAAAAAAAGTTCGAAAAACGAAGAAGAAAAAAAAAAATCTGGCGAAGAGAGGTGGATATTTTATACTACACCCTTTTCCTTTTTTGGATTTCTTTATACAACCACCTTTTACATCTTAAAAAGGTCCCAAAGAATATATCGAGGAACAAACATGTCTGATTTAACGCAGCAAATGAACAACCTTTCCGTCAACGGAAACGGAAATGGAAACGAGTCGGGCGCCTCGCAAAAATCGCAGTACGTGCCTCCTCATCTCAGAAACAGAAGCGGTGGCGGTAACCGCCGGGGTAACTCTGGAAACTCCGGGTTCGGCGGCTCTTCTGGCGGATTCTCCGACAGAGGCTCCAGCAGAGGCCGTGGCGGCTCTGGGTTCGGTGGCGGCAGAGGCGGCTTTGGAAACGGTGCCCCTCGCGGTGGCGCCGGCGTTGGCCGTTGGGTTGACGGTAAGCACCAGCCTGCTCCTTCCAACGAGAAGATGGAGCTCGACTTGTTTGGAGTGGCTGAAGACCCTACTTTCCAATCTTCGGGTATCAACTTCGACAACTACGATGACATTCCTGTTGAGGCATCTGGAGACGACGTCCCAGAGCCAATCACCAGTTTCACCACTCCTCCATTGGACTCGTTGTTGGTGGAGAACATCACTTTATCTAGATTCACCAAGCCTACTCCTGTGCAAAAATATTCTGTGCCAATTGTGGCCAACGGCAGAGACTTGATGGCCTGTGCCCAGACTGGTTCCGGTAAGACTGGTGGTTTCTTGTTTCCCGTCTTGTCTGAATGTTACATGAACGGCCCTGCCCCTAAGCCAGAGGGCAACAGCTTTTCTTACAACACCGTCTACCCTACTGTCTTGATCATGGCTCCTACCAGAGAATTGGTGTCCCAAATCTTTGACGAGGCTAAGAAGTTCTGTTACAGATCTTGGGTCCGCCCTGCCGTTGCTTATGGTGGTGTTGACATCGGACAGCAAATGAGAACTTTGCAAAGAGGATGTGACTTGTTGGTCGCCGCCCCTGGTCGTTTGACTGACTTGTTGGACAGAGGCCGTATCTCTTTGGCCAACGTCAAGTACTTGGTTTTGGATGAAGCTGACAGAATGTTGGATATGGGTTTCGAGCCTCAAATCAGACACATTGTCCAAGGCTGTGACATGCCTGACGTCCAGGACAGACAAACTTTGATGTTCTCGGCTACCTTCCCAAGAAACATCCAAATGTTGGCCAGAGACTTTTTGAAGGAGTACATCTTCTTGTCTGTCGGTAGAGTTGGTTCTACCTCTGCCAATATCACCCAAAAGGTTTTGTTGGTGGAAAGCAACGAGAAGAACTCTGTCATTTTGGACTTGTTGAGTGCTGCTGAAACTAGCTTGACCATTGTCTTCACTGAAACTAAGAGAATGGCCGACTACTTGGCTGACTACTTGTACGACCAAGGTTTCCCAGCTACTGCTATTCACGGTAACAGAACACAATACGAGAGAGAAAAGGCTCTTTCTGCTTTCAAGTCCGGTGCCGCTCCTATCTTGGTTGCTACTGCTGTTGCTGCCAGAGGTTTGGATATTCCAAATGTTGCCCACGTCATCAACTATGACTTGCCAAATGACATTGATGACTATGTTCACAGAATTGGTCGTACTGGTCGTGCTGGTAATGTCGGTATTGCCACCTCGTTCTTTAACAGAGACAACAAGAACATTGCTAAGGACATGATCTCTTTGTTGACTGAGGCTAACCAAGAAGTCCCAGACTTCTTGATCAAGATCAGCAGAGAGTCTGGATTTGGCGGTGGCCGTGGTGGTGGCCGTGGTGGACGCGGTGTCTTGGGCGCCGGCGGAAGCCGTGGTATGGGCGGTGGAAACAGAGACGCTAGAAGATCTGGTGGCTTTGGCGGCTCTTCTGCCAGCTCTTGGGGTTCTAGCGCCAGCAACAACTGGGGCTCCAGTAACGACATGGGTGGTAGCTCCAGAACCGGTGGCTACTCGTCCAACTATGGCAACCAAAACCAAAACACCTCTTGGTGGTAAACTTGTTTACCCTGAGAAAGTGTTTGTTTGACTTTGTTTGCTTTTTGTTACAATAATTTTTTTATACGGGATTCTATCGGGGCAAAATGTTTGCGCCCTTGCATAGGATTCTTCATCATTGATGTCTAAATCCGCAGAGGCGGGTGACGGGGATTCAAGCCGTTGAATTTTTTGCATATTATACTTCTTTTTGTTCCTTTTTTTTTTTATTTTTGCCATCAGGGAATGGACTGTTTGATTTCGGGTTCATTATATTATTCATTGTTTTACTTCTTCATTTATGAAGGATAACAATTCATCAAATCGGGTTTGGAAGAAATTGTCAGAATTTAATCCAAGCCCAATACAAAAAAAAAGAAGGGAAAGGAAAGGAAAACCAGGAAAGAATTCCAATTTATTTATAGAATCCACCAAAAACTTCTACTCATATCTGTGCTGGGTTTGGAAAATTCATGGCTCTTTTTTGTTGATTGAGACATTTCGGAGTTCTATAGAGTGTTATTTTAATAAAACGCGACTACCATTGAAAGGAGAAAGCTTAGTGAGCGAACGTAGTATGAACCTAAAACGAATGGTGTGCAATTAAAATATGTTTTAAGGCATCGTCAGTTTGGAATTGCAAACATGTAGAAATTAAACACGAACGTTGAATAAACACCATTCTTCGGATACACCCGTACACCACGCCAATTAATGTCAAGCGATCTTTCAAACTCAATCAGTGTGATGTTACCCCGTGATGGCTTCTATAAACAAGAGGAAGAAGCTCTTTGTTGTTTTTTGCGTGGTGCTAATCTACACGTTCTACACCACCTTCGGAAAACAAAAACGTATACCCCAAAAGAGTACTGGGTCAAAAAAACAGCTCTTGCAACGAGAGCTTGATATAAACACTAATTGGCGAGAAGATGGGTATAATTTCCAGACGCTAAGATCGCCACGGTTGCCGCTTATTACAAAACTACACGAGCAGCTTG
This sequence comes from Metschnikowia sp. JCM 33374, assembly GCA_005406065.1. NCBI lineage: Eukaryota > Fungi > Ascomycota > Pichiomycetes > Serinales > Metschnikowiaceae > Metschnikowia > Metschnikowia sp. JCM 33374. Next base: position 47,587 of record BIMT01000094.1, read on the forward strand.
ATAAGGAGTTTCCCTATGAGGCGGAAAAAGGGTTCCAAAAAAACATCTGGCAAACATGGAAGGTTGGACTCGAAGACGGCCTGTTTCCAAATCCATACAGGACCTACCAGGAAAGTTGGGAGTTAACTAATCCAGGCTATAAACATTATGTCATTGCCGATAAGCAATGTGACAGTATGGTAAACCAGCTCTTTGAAAATGTGCCGGATGTGGCAGAGGCGTGGAATTCCATGCCAAAAAGCATATTGAAGGCGGACTTTTTCCGGTACCTTATTCTATACGCAAGAGGAGGGGTTTATTCCGACATCGACACGGTTGTGTTGAAGCCAATTGATGAATGGGCCTCCACCAATAAGACGCTTTACAACATGGCGAACAATGCTGGACTTGTTGTGGGGATTGAGGCAGACCCAGACCGCCCGGACTGGTCGGACTGGTACGCGCGTCGGATTCAGTTTTGTCAGTGGACCATTCAAGCGAAACGTGGGCATCCAATGTTGCGCGATTTGATTGCCAAAATCACCACTTTGACGCTTGAAAGGAAGAAGAACAATGAGCTTCTGTCTGTTTTGGGCAAGGACCAGGGCGGTGACATCATGAACTGGACGGGGCCCGGTATCTTCACCGATATGGTGTTTTTTTCCATAGTAACAGTATCAC
>BIMT01000095.1:0-19197 GCA_005406065.1 Metschnikowia sp. JCM 33374
AATTCCGCCCATTTGAAATGACGTCATCATAATGTATTTCCAACCGGCTGGTGAGTTCAGGGTACTCTGAAATTTCAAATATCTTCTTTTCCAACGAATTCTTTAACACATAACCACAGTGAACTTCGCCCGAATGTCGCCTTCCTGGTCCTTTGAAGGTATATTGAATCAAGGAATTTGCTGAAATCTCCGCAAGTCTTTCATGGAGTGTCTTATCCTGACGTTCGTAGTACTTGGAAAATGATGGTCGGTGGGTTTTGCAACATTCATTATTGAAAAGAAACCCGGCTGATAAAGCACATGTAGCATGGTACGACTTTACACATCTGGATGCTGAACATTGGAAACAAGCCCCATGATTCACCGTTTTGGGGGATGTCAGGATTTTGTTTGGTATGCGGCAGCCAAGACACTTGAGATTTCGGTATGGTCTTGCAATCTGGTCGATCCTTTTGACCAGGTCCACCAGAGGATTGTCGAAGTCAGGCAGAATTTCCACCTGAGGTTGGAATACTTCGCCGCATAAACGGTGCACTTGTAACTGTTCACCTGTTACTGGATCTTTTTGGTCAGTACCCAAAAGTTCAAATTTCTTCATCTTAAGTACCTGCGCGGGTAATGTGTTCGGACATAGGATACACTGTGGATGTACTTTCTGTGCTTCTGCCTGCTTCTTGGGGTCCAGGGATTTATTACAGGCCAGATCCTTCTTGGAGTCCAGTTGTGTCTTGGAATTCAACGGCATATTTTCAACCAAAGGTTTCTTTCTATCTCGAGGTGTCTTTCGAGTCAGAAGTTTTTTGGCTTTCCCAGGCTTTTCCTCAATACACTGCCGCTTAACAGGTATGGTAGTTTCTGAATGCAGCGCAGATCTTGGTCTGGATGATTTAGGTGGAGTCTGGGAAAGCGCAATAGCATCTGCATCAATATCCTTAGGCGGATATGGGATGCCTTTATACTTGCAAAATATTTGTTCATAGTTGATGCCGACTGAGTCCCCGATACACTCGCACTTACGCGTCTTCTTTGCAAAGTCAAACCAGTCGTCTAGTGCAAAGTTGACCGACTCAGCCAAGTTGTATCCGTAATTAAAACCTGCGTGGTAACCATAGGGGTAGGTGATCATGAATTCTCCCTGTTTGTGTACGATCTTGTTACAGGAAATACCGTTTTTCTCGAGGAATTGCGGAGATGCAAGAAACGTCTTGTGGCGCAAAAATTCGCTACAGTTCTTATAGTCCTCGTCAAAAATATCCAGCATGAGTTTGAAAAATTTGTTATTCTGGCTCTGTGGGATGGAATACCACTGTTTGGGTGCGCCAAAATGCAAGTAGTTGATCGAATACAAGTCCTGGTCTTCGAGATGCCAAGAGAACGTGGCTTTCCAAAGCCCCGCATACAAATATGCATCATTGACACCCGGGAGCTTCTCTTCCATCAAATCAAGCAAGTTGGGGAGTTTTGCCACGTTCCAACATGAAGTTTTTTTCCCAAACAAAGACCCGAGCACATCAGCACCATACATTGGTTCTGCATACCCCAACGACTTCCAGTAGAGCAGTTCTAGTTCATCGCAGCGGTCAGGAGTAAACTCAGAAGCATCTATATTGAAATCCCCCTTGAGAATTTCATTAATATTCGGCGGTTCACGTGCCTTGCTACTTCTCCGGGTATTCCTACGCAGATCGTTCGCAACAGCGGGGGTTGGTTCGGTCTTTGGTTCTTTATCCACGGGAGAAGAGCCTCGACGGTTGCTCTTATGGGCGGGTGGCATGTTGTTGGATTTTTGGGCAAGAGTCTTCCATTGGGAGATGTTATATTTGCGCTGCCTTTCCACATTCTGGCACGAAAATACGCCTTTATAACCTGCGGACACATTCATGTTCTGAACAATCGGGTTCTTGATACTGATCTGGGCAAGGTTCTCAGGGGTATACGTGTCTCGTAATTGGGCGTGCCATTGTTTTGGTGGTACAACCTTGACAATTCCACTTTTCATTCCATATGCATTTATTGCCTTATTGAACAGGTAGAAATTTCGGAATTGGGCCATCGTAGGCTCAAATACCGGTACTCCTCCTGAATAGTAAGCAGGCTCCACGTGGAGATTAGGGTCAGCTTTGTACTTTTTCTCCATTATGAAGTATTGGTGAATTCTTGTTTGCGAGAGCCGGTGTTTTTTTTTTTTTTTTGCTTGTTTTATTTTCAGGGACGCTTGACAGTAATTGCAGGTGGAGGTGGTTAATTTTGTGGGACCATCAGTGACGTCGGGGTGCAGAATTGACGGTAACGTGACTAGTCCGATTCGCAGTCGATTTTCGGAACTGGCCTCACGTCGCACGATACTCAACATCACATGACTCGAAGTGGGGTTTAGCAATCATCAACTATAGACATAGATTGATGTTTTCATGATACTTTCCATTGTACAGCGGGCTAGGACTTTGAATAAAGATGAAAGAATCACAAATATAATTTCAATACGCATTCGTTAATGCGTTATAAAAAGGAAATGTGGGGATACCCAAAGCTTGGCGTGCATCAATGGGTGATGTGTTCCTGGCACCATTGAAGTGTTTGAGAAAGATGTAAAAAGCGGCTTTCTTCTTTGAAAAATCTATATTTTCATCTTTAATCAGAAGTGAAAAAAACATATTTCAAAGAAGGCTTTTATTTAAACTGTTCAATTTCGGTATGCTTTTTATTCCGTAATTTCTATTAATCCTTCCAAGGCCGATGCTGCGCACTTGTTTTCTGGCATCAGTTTATTGATGGAAAATGTGCTTGAGAAGTGTACGAAAATACATACCGGTGCACTTAAGTTAATGTTCTTTTTTCTTCTTCTTTTTTTGTTTTATCTTATTTTAGCGGCAAAAATGAACAAGTCTGTCTCCAACTGTGACTTGTGAAGTGAACAATGTAAGTTACCCATAAATCTAGCAAATACTGAATATGTCGAAAATTGCCTGTATCCCGCTTCGCGTGGTATGAAAAATTCTAACAACAACAGAACTGCGAGTATTCCGAGCACCGCGTCGTGAACTACAGCAACCATCATAAATTGGGAATCCACCCAAAACAAGAGAAAAAAGAATTTATAAAGGCATGAGATGCGTAAAATTCTGAAAGAGGAATAGACCATGATATTTCAAGGAAAAACAAATACCTCAATATGATGCTACATATGGAAATGAGACATTTTCTTAGTTACCACCGTCTTGTCCTAGGAAATTAGCGAGGCACGCGTTGCTGCAGGAACACATCATCTGCTCCACATATGTGCAAAATATTGAGATAAGACGTGGAGCCAGCAACTTTCTTTATTTTCTCTTTTCTTGTCTAGTGATTACCAGAATAAACCCCCGAAAAAGATCAACAAAAACACATAATGGCCCAAATCAGAAAACAAAGTCCACAAGAACGGATTTCAAAGGCTAGGGCCGCTAAGGCATCTGCACTCACCGGGTTGACGGTGGCGTTCTTCCTCGCCTTCTGCTACCATGTTTGGTGGGCAATCAATGCATTTTATCATAACAGATTTGGTTCCACGTTGAATAACCTCATCCTCATTGTGGGCGGGCTTGCATTAAACGCATATATCAGTGTGAAGTTCTTGCTTTTCTGCGAGACAAAGTTGTTGAGCAATGGCATTGATGCTGACCATAAGAAGTACATTTGAACACCACGAGCAATTGTCCATTAGTCTTTATTTTCATCATTATCCAATAGATGGCGGCATTTTGTTTTGGTTTCTGTTTGTTTTGATTTCTTCGCTGAAATGTATAAAGATTTGATATCTTGTGCTGGTCGTCAAGAAACAAACAGCTTAGTATATAGTTCAGCGGAAAGAAATACACTGATTATATTCGGTACTCCCACGGTCTTTGAAGCTGGTCCACCTCGGGACTGGAGGGAACTTGTAGCACAGATGTGTTTGGGTTTGCATCTGCATTATGGTTCTGGCCAATGTCTCGATGGATAAGCCCCTCGTCGTTCTTGGTAATCTCAATAATACTGACTCCCTCTTCACCTTCATCTTCTGAATTGGGAATGACACCTTCCGAAAATGCTTCTTCCAGATGAACCACCCTGAGTTGAATTCGTGTAGATTTATTAGTATCCAACTCTACGCGCCCTGTAACCTCTATTCGGTCACAATAAGTTAGTTTCCTCTTAAGGGTAAGTGGGGAAAAGTGGAGCGATTCTCCATCTGACTGTTCGAAGAACAGCGCTTGTGCCTCCTTAGGGAACAGGGCATTTGCTGACACGAAAATATCCTCATCAAGTGCACCGTCCAGCGTGGGCGTCTTATATTTCAAGTTGTGGCCGCGTTCCGAGATTGGCGACGAATCAATGAACTGTTTCCGGGTAAGCGGCGACGAATCAATACCCACCTTTTGAGAAATTGGCGATGAGTCAACACGAAGACAGCTCGGGGTATTGATAGGAGTGTGCTTTCGTGATTTGCCTTGTGTGGGAGAATTGACGACTGTCTTGGGGCTTCCTTTCGGCATTCTTGACAGTAGACCTTTAATGGGCAGTGTTAGCGAACCACTTGCGCTTGGCAGTTGTTGCATTTCATTGAATGGAGTATTATCATTCAGCGGAGACGCAAATATAAGACTTCTGGTAGCCGAGATTAAACCTGGATTCCAGGGCTGGCGCGAGGTGCTTTTTTGAGCAAAAAAATGCGCCGATTCCAATGTCTCGGTTTTTGACTCGGAAGGGTTTGAGTAGGAGTTCACAGCCGCAGTTTTCGGTAGAGGTGGTTTGAATTCTTGAGCACCAAAAGGGTTCAGTGCGGAGAGTTTCTGTTGGGAAATATTCAACCATTCGAGAAACTCTTTTTCCAGAAACTGCGCAATTTCATCTTCTGAGTTGGAAATAAAATCTTCCACCTGTTTTTCGGCGGTATCTAAAGAGATATCTTGACTATTCAGAAGAGAAACAATCCTATTTAGCAGAATATCACACCCTGTTACAGTAACAGGGGAAACTTCCCTGCTCAGCAGCTGGAGGCTGTTTTCGGAATGTTCTTCGTCACTTTTTTCGTCATTAGTTGACGGGAGGTCTTCAACATCGCTATGTGGATGCATGGGATCACCCATAGCCTGTGAGAGTGTTAAAATTGCAGGCGAGTTTGGGGTATCATCGGCATGGTAAATGCTTGTGTCGCTTTTCAGCTCCTCGTCATCTAAATCATATAGCCAGATGAGATCTTCGCGTGATAGTTCATCACTGGGTTGCCTAGAAGCCTGAGACCATACACTGGCCAGATCCTGGGTATCAGGTGGGGCCGTTTCTGCATTTTTCAAGTCTTCTAGTCGTCTGCGGATCACCTTAAGCGATTTCTTATTCCTGTTCAGAAGGTTGGGGAATTTAAGCCGGAGATTTTCCAGAAACAGTTTCCACTCGGGCCCCGAAAATAGCCCAGAATTTTGACCCAGTGGTTTTCGTGAAAGCAAATGAGGCTTTGCCGTGGCTACCTCGACCTCAGTAAGGAAATCGTCAAGCTTCTTTGGATCGGCCAAAAAGCGGTCTAGTAGGCCCTGAGTATCGAGAGTGTTTTTGCCACCAAGGGTTTCACGCACAAAAGCACTGACTGAAGTGATCTGGCGGGGTTTTTGTTTGATATTTCGAGGCTTTTTTCTCGATTTCTGTTGGGGTTTTGCCACTTTCATTGCCATTGGTTTTGCCATTTTTGGTGACCCTCCCTCATTTTTGAACCTCTGTAACTGCGACACTTTTGTGTCGATTTGTTCCCGGTCTTCATGTCGAGCCTGGATCTGGGTTGACAAAAAGAAGAGAGAGGAGTCCTGTGGTTCCGGAGAGAAGTCGTTATTCATAGGGGACCGTGACTATGTTTTGTAGAATATTGTAAGGACATGAATGAATGTTGACGATATCCCGCTGCTGTTTCTGGATCTTCTTTTTTCCGCTTCTTTTCTTGAGCCTCAGACGTAAAGATAAGAATTAATGTTGTGGTTTATTTCGATTTTTTTCCCTTGTATATTATGTATTTATGATATGAAAGCTGTTTCCCCAGATTCGTCTGGAGCATGTACGCGCAGAGACACGTCTGGTTGCCATCAAGGAAGACTTAGAATTACTGAGCGCGGTGAGTCCGCATTGGGCATTCTTTTCGAGACTCGCTATTATATTTCCATTATTAGATTTCCACTTATATAATCAACAAAGGGAAAGACATGAAAAAAATGGAACGGTGGACAATCAAAGAATATGGTGCCTTTTATTTCTTTAGATCAAGTAGAAATCAATGGCAAGGAAAATACTTCCTTCCTCTTTTATTACATTTTTCTTTCCTCCTGTGTTCATGAACATTAATGGATGCCAACTCCTCTCATTTTTTGCATCAGTGCACTGCTGTTAGACATACCTCTTTTCCCAAAAATCTCTATCTCTTGAAAACCAGAACTTATCCGTCATACTTTGCTCTTCATCAGGCTACCCCATCGGAGTTCAGCTTAATTTCCCATGTACTCTTTTTCTTATTGTAGAACGCAACTTCTTGGATGGTGTGCTTGAGTATGCTCTTGGTGTATACCTTAAATTCCTTCTTGGCTAATTCCGAAAGCGTACCAATTGAAAAGTCGCTATTTTTCTTGACAAACTCCACTAGACTTTCCACCACCTTTTCGTCCTTAATAGTGGGTTTTTGTGGCGTAAGTATATTTGGGGTCTGGTTCTTAATGGGTGAACCCACTTTCACAGGAGTGCCAAGTTGTGTAACCAGGGTCAAGGAATTTGGTTTAGTTTCTTGGGGCGGTTCAAGTTTCGACTCTTTAGCGTCCTTTGATTCTTTTGTATCTTTAGATTCCTTTGTATCTTTAGATTCTTTCGATTCTTTGGCAACAGACCAGTAGTCTTTGAATGGGTCGATTGGAAAATCTATTTCCAAATGAAGACGCTCGTATTTCAAGTTATCGAACGTTTCATTCACCGTGCCATCGTTCCATATACTGATCGACTGTAGAGGTCCAATGTGCCCGCGTTTGCTTGTCTCGGTATTATCCACGAAATCCTCCATTTCATCATCTTCGGCATCCTCCTCTTCCTCGTCGCCCTCATCCAAATCGTCGATATCTTCTTCATCGCCCTCATCACCTTCTTGCCAATCGAGATCGGAGTCATAATCGTAGTCAAAGCCGGTCAAGGAAGTATTTAATGGCTGCACGGATGGAACGACGGTACCTAAATGCTTTTCCGAACACCAAGTACCAATGTAGGGTGGTTTTGCATTTTCATAAAATTGCAAGTACTTGATGGGCGGCAAATTGCTCACCAATTGGGAGAGTCCTTTCACAGTCATGTGAGACGAATTAAGTGCCTCGACCATCTGCTGGGAGGTGGTGACATCCCTGTTTAATTTCAAGTCACGCGGAGTAAAAATATTTTCAATCTTGGGAGAGCCTATGTTTTGAGTTATTTCGCCATCAAATGTCAGTTTGGCTGTCTCTAGTAGGTCCCCAGTGAGCTGTGAGTGTGGCGCGAGTAAAACATTACGTTTTTGGAAAAAAGGAAGGAAATCGGAATTGTAAGCATCTAATGCACCGGTATTCGTCGATTGTTTCACCGTAACAGGGTTGCTTGCAACGTTGCGCAAAGGAGAATTTGCAATAGCAGAAGGTGTTTTTGGCGTAGACGATTCCTTAGGCAGGGCTTTCACCGTGAAGAAATTGGAGATTTTCATTTGGTTCCGCTCCTTCATGGCCTCTGCTTTTTTCCGCTCATCCTCCTTGAGTTTACGCTCGTGTTCCTTTGCCCTTTTCTCCTCTTCTATTTTAAGTCGCTTTTGCTCCTTCTTGAGTCGTTCTTGCTCACGCTTCTCCTGCTTTTCTTTTTCTAAAAGCTCGCGTTTCTGTTTCCTCTCAAGTTCTTTTTTCTCTCGTTCTGCCTTCTTTAATAGACGTTCCTCTTCCTTCTTGCGTTCTCTTTCTAAGCGTTCAAGCTCTCGGAGTTTTTGCTTAGCGAGTCGTTCCTCTTGACGTTTTGTAAGCTTATCGGTCTGTTGTTTATCTACGTTTTCTGAGGATGGTGTACCCAGAGCCTGGCGTAGTACAGGTTCTGTTACTTGGGGTGATGTGGAGTCCACAAGTTGATTCAGAAGAGAAGGCAATAATTCCAGATTGGCCAGGTAAGAGTCTGGGTTTTGCAGGTCATCTATGGGCCCCTGAGAAGATGCAATTTTAAACCTTTTGAGGTCCTGGTCGATGGATAGGGTCGGATTTTCGGGAGTCAGATTCGGTGTAGGTTTGTCGCCGGTATCTTGATTGTCGTGAAATTTCCGTTTCAGTGGTGAGTCAATTTGTGGGGCTGGGCTCGTAGAGTCGATATTCATATTTTGAAATTTGACCAGAGGGGACGAAGCTGGATATAGATCTATCTTGGGTCTGTCCTCCGGCTCACGAGTAGAGGCCCGTGACAGAATATTGCTCATATCGAAATTTTGATCATCATCTGGAATATTATAAATGGTCATTTTATCTTTTGGGGCATCTGATGTGCCATTTGAAGTAGTGTCAGAATTTGTGTTGTTCAAACATTTCGTTTCGTCAGACCCAGTGGGTTCACATGAACTCACAACGACACAATCCATCTTCGTAGATCCTGGGATTTGAGGTTTTCCAGTATAATTTTCCATTTTAGTGTTTGGCGATTAACAGATTCACGGAATAAAAATTGAGTTCCTGTAGCGATCTTGAAAGTTCGTCGTTGGTCTTGGTTTTTAAATTTTAGCTGGGATTTAAGTTTGGGCTTAATTGGACGCGTCGGGCGTCGCTGCCAATGCAGGAGAGAAGACCTAATGGTGCGGCCGAGGGGGTCGCTGGAGACCATTTGGGCCACACGAGAATATATACATTTGATTGTGATATATCTTTATAATAATAAATAAAGGGATATATAAATAGTATACAAATCACTGTTTTTTTTTTTTTTCGATAGAGAACACCCTTGTATTTATTGCGTATTGATCTCTATGATTCCGCAATTCGGGTTGGCTACTCTGACGCGTACTTCGCTGACTGGCTAGTGCTGGCCCGTTCCGCAGAACAGTTGACACCATATTACGAATGTTTTTATTCTTTCAGCACAATATAATCGATCACACCAACTAGAGATTGCAGCGTATTATAAGACAGACACTCATAAATCATCCAAAAAAAAACACATGGTATCCTCCGTTTGAATTGGGTACGTTCCTTTCTCGTGTAGCCCTCAGAGGCCTCGGCCGTCGTCCTGGATGCCTTCCTGTAAATTCTCACCTCCCTGGGGTTCTGGCTACAATAACGTAACGATATCACGAGCGACATTAAGATATAATTTTTTCAATACGGAAAATATTCTATCATCAGAAGCCTTCAAGGAATAAACTTTTCAAACTTTTAAGTAGTTAAACTCCAGACCATCTATTTTCATTCCCTTTCACCAGGACCTGGATCCAAAATCTCCAAATTACGTATCTCGTGGTAACTCCCCGGGGCCGCACCTCGCGACTAATGCTGCAGACCAATATGTAGATTTCTCTCTACGGTATGGCCTCGCCACAGTCAACATTTCATATATTACAGTTTGAACCCCATTGGAACTCGCTTTTTTCTCCTCTTCATTTCTTTCCTTGATAAAAGGAGAAGAATATAGCCCAAAAAAATCCAAATAACCATATTTATTACATGGCTCTCCCGCACGCCATCCCGGGGTCTTTCCCAATGGAACCTCCAGGTCCCAGTGTTTCTTACACGCCAGAAAATAACTCCATAAGAAGCCCAGAGATTCAACAAATCAGCGTGGATGATGCCCTCCGTAACCTGTTTTTGACGAGAGAAACAGCCCACGCCAAGACCATGGCACAAAAACATCTAGTTGGACAGCTAGACACATTCACATACTTTGTCATAGGATACCAATTTCTCAAGTATACCCATGGCTCGTGTATGCCACCCACATTAGCCCACTGTTTGGTGCAATTGCTGCTTTATGCTCGACATTTCACAGCCGTGGGGCCGGAAAGTGCAAGACCAATATTTGCCGAACACCTATCTGCTCAAGAACGACATTTCCAAGCTGCGGGTCTTTCGTTTGATCGTCACAAGATTGTACGTTTCATCGTAGCCAAGACGCGTAACGTCATTTTATGGAAATTCCTTGGTTGTTTCGTTTACCACATCCTTCTTGTTTTGTTCTACCTCCAGCCTGTTGCCAATGCGGGAAGGCTTCATCTTTTGGAGAATGGTTCGTGGTATTTCATATCATTCCTTGGTGAAAGTATCTCACAAGACTATTCATCTACCGCCCCATGGTGGCTCCGGCTCTGGAAGTTGGGCTTCTGTGGCCTCTTATTCACCGATGTCGTCATTCTTGTTTTACAGTTGATTCTTTACCAGAGTATTTTCCTCCAGTCGACGGTATCTCCAAAGGGCCTACGGTTAAATGAACCCGAGTGTTACATCTTGAGATCTCTGGGTTCTGGTACGGGAGTAGACCCCGACTCAGTCGAAGGGGAAGTACCCGACATCTTCCATGTGAAGCTTTATGAATCCTTGGGAGAGGACCCCATGGCAGGAGTGAGTGCCTAATACGAACACATTCTTTTTTCCTACTCCGACAATTATTTGGTTAGCCCTGGACGGTGGCATACAATGCACGAAAAGATTTCAAATCAATTCATATGATTCGATTCTGATGGAATCCAGGCATGTAGCATCCAAAACACTGGACAGAAAAGACAGGTATTCATGAAATAGCTATTTTGTGTTGACCACAATTTATCAAGTTCCGCTTGCCTAACTCGGTAATACGAAGTATTTCTTCATGAAAATATCCTGTGAAAGACTTTCCCACATTCACCACAAGATTTAATATGTAGTAGTGGTTCTAACTAAACCTGGTCAGGTCACTATCGCTTATGAGATGGGCTAATTTATATACATCCCAATTTTACTGAAGCTGTATCTACCAAATCACAAACTTTGTCGAAAATACACCCCACAAACCTGATGAATACCCTTGGAATTGAAAAAGTAAGCAAGTAGCAAACATCATGGTGCGAAATCAATGGTGTCGGTCAGTACTATATGTCAAGGCTCTAATTTGCTTATTCCCAGAATAACAAAAAGATATTTAAGCAACTTCGCTTTTTTATTCATCTCCTAAAAATACTCTTTTATATCGGCATGCATTGAAAAAAAAAAAATATCCCTTCTGCTTTCTCTGATACTTAGGTGTCGGACCAAACACCGTAAAGTGCGGGCCCCATATCAGGCATCTCACTACTCGATTTATACTGACCGACTATCTTGACATATTCACCACACAAAATCGCTGAAACCAGAAATTACCACCAGATCATACAATCATCATTCTTTTTTTCTTTCGAATTAACTAGTTGAAGTTTTCATCATGAAGTGCTCGTTGAGGCTTTTTTTGGCCATAAATACCTACCTGCAACCGCTGTTCGTATTGCCTCAGCCATATGTGCTTTTCCACAAGAGTCTCTTCAATAGGAGTGAAGACCCCGAAAAAGATGAACCAATTAAAACATTCAAAACTTTGCCTCCAATGGAACCCGGGCCTTTATCGGGACTCGAACTTTTCATGAAGGTAGGAAGCTTCAAATCTAAGCAATACGCCGAACTGGTCTGGAACATGCTAAATGATGACCAGAGAAACATTTTCTTTTATCCGCCTTCACAAGTCAATCAACATCGTCAACGAATCATAAGAGGCTACGCTGAGAGTGAGGTTGAATTCTCAAAGAAGAAGCAGGAGAATCCTTTCTTCTATACTCACTTGTATCCATGGGAAATCATCAAAGACAAACTACGAGACAGACCCGTTTTTGCTTCTGATGTCTATGACCAGCTCATACAGGAGGCATTGGCACCGCCCATTAAGTTGTTCAAACCCACCCTCTTGTATAGAAACTGGTGTAAATACTTCCGAAATGATGGTAAAACACTGGGTCCTTATCTGGGCCTCGATGATATTAAGAAGACAAAGTACGCGCGCGAGGCCGAAAGTAAAAACTATTACGCTAAACGTCGCCTCGAGTTCCGCCGGGCAAAACAAGCCCGCTTGAAAAGTTTTGATGATTTCAAGGCTGAGTTCTCACGTGAATCTGGAGATTCACTCCCTGAGTCACAAAGTACAGAATTTATACGACAACAGTATGACTTTGAGAAATACTTGAAATCACCTGCCATGCGGCTGTCGCCATTGAACCGTGAGATCAAGCTTGAAATCGACTTAGCTATGGTCATGGACTATATCTTTGAGTATGGTACAGTTAAAGGATGTAAGGTGAACTGGCGACAATGGCGGGCCCAAGTGTGTGGAAACTACCACTACATTGATAAGATCATGTTTCCATACATTATTAATGCCACTGCAGAAAATGTCGAATTGCTTGAATCCCTTCCAGCGCACCTCACCTGGAAAAAACCCTTGCTTAGATAAATATGGAAGATTATTGTCAAGGACATGTGTGGGTGTTAATATATGTGCGAGTGCCTGAGACCTGTTGTAAGTAGCGAAATCTGGAAGGATATTATGCACCAACACGGCAAGATTAGACACCTCTTATCGTGTTGTTTTTTGTAGATTCCCGCCCTTCAAAATGAAATTCTGGGGCCTTTTAGCTACTGTGGCTGGGATGAAATTTGTTTATTTACAAAAAGGGTTCCGAATCTCTTTGCAGCTTTTTCCAGTTACCATGCCGAAAACTTTCGCAGCCATTAATGCCCTGAATCCAAATATAGACACTGCGTGCGGTGGGTTTTGTGCATTAGACTACAAAACTTTTCTACGATAACACTTAGATCCCAACCCTCGAAGATATCTCACCGCTTCTAAGAGTTCTGATCAGAAACAACCACTTTTGTTTCTACCAAGTTTGAGACCTTCCATATCTCATAAACGCTTATCCATTATGACGCTCATGACTATTAGAAAGCCCGCTCATGAAGTACGTTTGTCACAAAAACAAACAAGAAGACGTTCAATAAGTCGAATATACAAAACAAGGAGTAAAAAACCTTGCACGATTCCGAAATCAATTGACAACAGTCACCTCGCTCTCTGTGTCGTGGCTGGTTTTACTATATTATGTATGTATATTCTACTAGACGTCCTGTTGAGGAAGTTTTCAACTAGTACAAAAGACGGCAATATATACGAGCAGGTTTTTAGTGTGATGGTGTCAAAAAACAGAGACTTCTTTGCATTTTTCGAGAGATCAATGGAAAGTAAATTTATTTCAGTGTGTGTAGGTACCTCTTTGGCCATAACCGACGTACTCAAAGATTTTGCCCTCAGCCAGTATTGGCATAATTTTGGAAATCTGACCGATTCGAGAAAATATTTTCGCCGCTTCTGGCTTGCAGTGTATTTAATCTTGCAATTTTCATTGGGTTTGTTGATCTACGCTGTTGCAAGAGGTTATTATCTCGGGAAGGTCACCAAGAGGTAAAATTTCTAGATATTAGTTTTGCAGTTATATTCCCTAGAATAGATGATAAGTGTATCTGTTTCGGTGCTTTATCTGGAGCAGCACTAAATCAACTTGGATAATTAGTGTTTAATGTTTTTGTTTTCTTTATTTTTTTTTGAATTAATACAGGAAGTTCGGGGTTCAGCTGCTTTAATTAATCACCCGTGCATAAATGACGAAAGGTATTTTTTAAAAAAAACTGGACATGTCCAAAATTTTGACACTTTTTTATGGCAAATTTCTCAATTCAGATAAACAAGCATAAAGCTTGGGTGTGGATGTTTTGTAAGTGTCAGATAATTATGTGGCGGAGCATGACATGAACGTGTCTTCACCACCAGTAACGCATAACCATTCTGGGACGGAAATAAGAAGCATCATCAAAAAAAATAGACAAAACCGATACCACCATTATACTCTATAAAAACTTTTGTGAGAAGCCTTTCTTCCAATTACGATGTGTGACACCAAAAAACAAGTGGCTTCGGAATGTAATACATGACATACACGTCGTTGTGTGAATGGTACTGGACAAAGTATCAAAATAGCGACCCAATCAAGTTAAACATACCCCAAATTTTGAAATGCAAATTTTGGCTCACCCAGATTGTTTTTGAATCCCTGAAAATAGTCTTCTTTTTGTTTGCTATTCAAGTATACAGTGTACACCAACGAGCCATGCATACATTCCATATTTTTTTTTAGGTAATACGCGTCCATGCCATTCGCGTCTCTATGACATGCTGCAGATGCACATTTCGTGCTCCATCCAGCATTCTCCATCCAGTGCCATTCACCAAAATTGGTAATATAACCTTTCTCTTTTCCTGCTTTTTTTTCGTCCACTTTTTACCCTTCTTTACCACATCGGAAAAACAACATAATTAATACACACAATGTCTGTCGAAAAAAAGCTTAAACCATCTGAAGAACTTAAAGTGGCCCTTCTTTCTGAAAAAGCCACTGTTCCAACAAAAGGGTCCGCTTTTGCTGCTGGTTACGACCTTTACGCCTCAGAAGAGGCCATCATCCCCGCACAAGGCCAAGGAATGGTTGCTACTGATGTTTCTATTGCTGTCCCTATCGGAACATATGGCCGTGTTGCTCCCAGATCTGGGCTTGCGGTGAAGCACGGTATTTCTACTGGTGCTGGTGTGATCGATGCCGACTACCGTGGTGAAGTCAAGGTGGTTCTTTTTAACCATGGAAAGAAGGATTTCGAGGTCAAGGCTGGCGACAGAATTGCCCAATTGGTGTTGGAGAAGATCGTCAATGCTGACATCTCCGTAGTCAAGAAGGAGGACTTGGACGTGACGGCCAGGGGTGATGGCGGATTTGGGTCTACCGGCACGAACTAGGGCACGAAAAAAAAAAAAAAAAAAAAAAAAAAAAGACGAAATGAATTAAACCGAAAAACTAATATATAAATATATAAATATCATCATACAAACAAATGGAACTCCATATACAATTGACTCGTGGACGTGTCACGAGAGTGTTAATGAGATAAATCACTCTTCAATGTGGTACGATTTGCATGGATGTTCCAATAAATAATATCCTGTGAAAATAACTATGTATGTACAAATGAAGAGTAGATATATTATTTCAATTTTTTGGTTCGTCGTGTGATCTTTCTTTTTGTAAAAAAATTCTCTTTTTTGTTCTGGTTTTCTTTGGGGGAAATGAAATAAAAGCGTCATCAATCATTCAAATCATGCCACATCCATCAAAGGTGCTTCATCATTCTTCTCTTCGTCGTTTCCCTTTCACGCACCTATGCATCTAATTCTTGGATTCCGGCTTACTTTCCTGGGGAGTCGCTGGCTTGGTCTCCTCAGAGGGCTTCTCCTCGTCGTGTTCGATCTTCATACCCTCAGTGGCCGTCTCTTCGTACTCATCCAACTTGATGTTATCCTTGATCTGGTTGACGGTATCCTTTTCTCTAATGTTCTCTTCGTTAATCATCTCATCTTGCTCCTTCAAGATATCCAACTTCAACTTCGAATCGTCCGACAATTCCAACTTAGCCACATTATAGACCTCATCAGGGATAGATGACAAAACGGCCAACAAGGCATCGTAGTACGTTTCGATACCCTGAGTATGTTCACCATAAGTGTAGGCGGAAGAAAGAATCAAAAGAGTGGAAGGAATCTTCTGTCTTAAACGCAAGTCCAACCAAGTCTCTAAGTCCTCTCTCAAACGACCTGGAGACACGTCCTGCGTCTTGATACCTCTCTGAGAACAAGCAAGCTGCAACTCGGGCACAGTCAATGATTCCACTCCCTCGTAGTCGATGGCCTTGTCGTCCTTGATAATGGTCAACAAACGATGTCTGATTTGATAACGCAAAATAGAATCTGTGCCGAATGGTCTAAGGGACATGTACTTGGTCATGGCCATCAACTGGTGACGAGACAAGTTATCCAAAACTTGGTCATTCTTGAACATACGAGCAACCTGGATGAGATGCTTGCGCTCAGGAGTCTTACCCATGGAGATGGTGTGGAAGAACGAGACGAAAGCCTCGCGTTCCTTGTCAGAGATCTTCTTGGATAACTTAAGTCCGCTTTCTTCCATTGTCTTCTTAATGAACTCGGAAGCGTTCGAACGAGCCTTGGCCAAACGAGCACGCTTCTTCTTGACATCTGAGGATGACTCATAGGTGGAAGGCAATAAGTTAGGGAAGATCTTCAAAGCAACAGGCAAGAGCAATTCAGCGAAGGGCACAATGAGAAACATCAGGAACGGAATCAACCGGGCCACATCTACGATAGTTCTCTGCAACTGGTTGCTTTCTCTACGCGACAATCCGTAGCCGGCTGCCAACTTGAACAACAATTTGGTCGAGACTTTGATCTCGTAACCCAACAACTTGGTTCCTGCCCAGTAGTGGGCGACCTCGTGCTTAACTTTCTCCCAGACCGTCTTTTTTGGTACGGCTGGCGGCGTGCTGGTAGCAACATTGCCCGTGGAAGCAGAGTCCTTGGCCACCTCTGTCGTTTCGATGGTCTTTGAAGGTGCCACTTTCGATGAAAGATCGTCAGTATTTCCTGCAGATGCAGCACGGGTAGAAGCTTCTGGTTGTTTCGTCGACAACGATCTAACCGCCCTTGAAGATGACGTGGGAACCACCAGAAATACAGCCACAGGTGAGCGGAAGTATATTGGGCGGATAGAGCGCCCGAGTGCAAGCTGGCGGCTAAAGAATATGCCCCGGCAAAGAGAACGAGATACCATAATTGTGAAAATCAGAAGTCTTCCGATACTCTTTTTAGGATGCTAATATATTTTTAAAGATTAGGGAATGTGTTCCTCGGCTGATTATTTCCGCTTTCCAGAAGGTTTCTATAGATCTGGGCCGTGGAATATGGATAGTTGGTGGAATCTGCCCGGAGAATTTAATGAGTATGGACACACAGAGGATGGGCAATCTGGCTAAAAGATGAGACAGTAATATATTTTGGCAGTGGCAAACTGCGATTGAGAAGATGCGCGAGGGTTTATGGAGTCACGTGTGAAAAAAAAGGGCGCACTCTTTTGGGCGGGCAGTGGCGGACTTGCACCGTCATCAGCGGACTTTGTTGGGTGAGCCCGCCGTGCCGTGCGTCAGTGATGGTTAAGTGTCGGGGATATAGCAATGTACCGTGTCTATAAGGATATATACTGTTTATAAGGATATTGAAGAATGTCTTGTAATGGGTTGATTATGGCTAGCACTAGCAAAATCTAGTTCAATTAAAACGTTGTTACTTTGTTTGTTCTTTTCCATGGACACATGGCTACTTGTACTAGCAATGAATTATTTATCTGTCCATTATTCCTGAAGATCATTAGTAAATCCTTTTTGGTTAACTTTTAAGCCATAATTGGGGCTACGGTGCGTTCAATGTTTATTTTAGTATTTTGGTTTTACTCAAGATTACAGTAATTCTTCTCAAAAGTTTATTTGTAACTAAACATGAATAGTAGTATCCAATTAAAGACGGTTCGGACTATGGTTTACCTGGTAGGTTTCCCCATGTGCTACATCTCAACACATGCCCACATTTACTAAATCAATACCCATTTTAAAGCCACGAAACCTATAATATATATTATTAAAGAATTTCAAGGAGCTTAATTCGTATCGTATTTCAATTGGGATGCAATGTGCACCTATAATTTAGAAGACCTGATTTATAAGTCCACCTATAAAAGAAACGAAGCATTTCATATGGTACAGATTGTTTAAATACTGATCTTCTCTGTTCCTATTCCTCCATCTTTTTAATCTTTTCAATCTTTTCTTTCAGCTATGCCTCGCCCAAAGACAAAATTCACCATTCACTATTCTTCGTCCTGTTGGATAGCAATGTGTTCGGTACTTTCTCCAGTAAGACCCACGACGACAATCTTATCGATGATCGTGTGAGAATCTTCGTCCGCACCATCGATGAAAATGTTCAAGTTCTGCACATTCTGGAAGCGGACGTACCTGAGCTTGACCTCGTGCCAGCCAGGTTCAAGATCTGACTGTAATTTTTCTTCGTGGAGCGCATCCGAGGCCGTACAATCCTCGAAAGATAACACTGCCGGTTTGTTTGCCCAAACTTTCACCACAGTGGGGCTCTGGGTCTCATCTGAGAGCTCTTCTTCGTCCAATTGTGTATCTTCCAGTGCCTTGGGGGACGAAGTCTTGATCAAGATCGAGTATACTTTGCATATGTGATTCAAAGGGACAAAAAACAATGCCTGCGAATCGGCGTCACTATAAACAGTGCCGTTCGCTGTTTCTGGACGGAAAACCAGTCTGGAATCAGTATTTTTCTTGTATAATGGCATTACATTCAACGCCACCATGTCGCCAAAATGAATAGAACCATTGATCGCTGCAAACCCTTTTGGAATAAACTTGGTAATTTCCGCTACATATTCTGCAGATGTCCCGGAGTCACCAATAAGCCCTTGGTTATCACGATCCTTAACAGAAGAGTCTGTTGCAGCCCTTTCACTTAACTTATCCATGGCGGTCTTGATCTCAGGGGAGAACCCACGCTTTCGTTCGACTTCCTTTGATGCTTCGAAAAAAACAAAGGTCGGAACAGATGTGATGTTGTACTTGCTTGCTACCTCGGGGCAACCGTCAAGATCAACACGTACAATCTCGATCTTTTGGTATTTTGCGTCGGCATAGAGGGCGTCCACTGCAGGTTTCGACGCCCGACAAGGCCCACACCAAGATGCGGTGAAATTGGCCACAAGGTACTTTTTGGTGGCAAGGAGCTGAGAAAATTCAGCCTCGTTCTTCACAAATTGAATTTCCTGGGACATGTTTGAGTTTCCTTTGTGTTTTTGGTGCTTAATAAAAAGTTTGGGTAAGACGTGGAACATCGCATATTCCAGATCTGGTCACCCCACTTACCTGTCTCGGAGCGGGGCGATTCAGCCGAGCGTGCACCCAAGGGCCAATGTGCCAGCCTTTCATTAATATCGAAATAAGCATGTAGGTTAATATATTTACAGATTCTGTAATAAAGGATTCGAGCATGTGTAAAGTATTTTGATCTACATGATCCAAAATGACGATTTTAAATCAAAGAAGAAGCGGGAAATACTTTATTAGTGTGATATGTTTCTGCTTCTGTAGGCACTGAACGCCCACGAGGTGTAGCAAAATCAGGCATTACCATTCTTAGGTATCCTTT
>BIMT01000096.1:0-83264 GCA_005406065.1 Metschnikowia sp. JCM 33374
GTCGATGATGGCGACGAGAAAATGTACCAGCAACGGCTCCAAGAGTGGGTACGCAAACGGTCGCTGCTCCGCTCACAAAAGCATCAAAGCACAGGCACAAACACAAATACAAACACAAGAAACAAACACAAACACAGAAACAGAGACAAGCAGCGGTGGCGCGGATTCCGGGACCCCTGCCGAATGGCAGCTCCCCCACCCGACTATCCCCGACGCCGTTCTCAACGACCAGTTCCGCTTACCCGGCGACGTGTTCCCCTCGCTTTTCGATTACCAAAAAACATGTGTCCAGTGGCTCTGGGAGCTCTACGCACAGAAAACCGGCGGCATCATCGGCGACGAAATGGGCCTAGGCAAGACGATCCAGGTGATTGCGTTTTTGGCCGGGCTCCACTACTCGGGGCGTCTCGACAAACCGGTTTTGCTCGTGGTTCCTGCAACGGTGATGAATCAGTGGGTAAACGAGTTCCACCGGTGGTGGCCGCCGCTCCGATGCGTGATTCTCCATAGCATTGGGTCCGGGATGTCTCGGAGCCTGATCCGGTCGGAGGAGCAGCTCGAAAGTCACCTAGAACAAGAAATTCTGGGCGATCCTCTGGCACTGGCGCATTCCCTGGCGCTCTCAATAAAAATGGCCAATAACCAGGTCAACGCCAAGGAAATCGTCGAGCGTGTGATGAAAAGCGGCCATGTTTTGGTGACAACCTACGTCGGGCTTCGGATTTACTCCAAATACATTCTCCCCCGTGAATGGGGCTACGTGGTGTTGGACGAGGGCCATAAAATCAGAAACCCAAACTCGGAGATCTCTCTTACGTGCAAGCGGGTCAAAACCCACAACCGCATTATCCTTTCTGGCACCCCCATCCAAAACAACTTGGTCGAGCTCTGGTCGCTTTTTGACTTTGTGTTTCCCGGCCGCTTGGGAACGCTTCCCGTGTTCGAGCAACAGTTTGCCATCCCCATCAACATGGGCGGCTACGCCAACGCGTCCAATGTTCAGGTGCAAACGGGGTACAAATGTGCGGTGATTCTTCGTGACTTGATCTCGCCATACCTCTTGCGACGGCTCAAGGTGGATGTTGCCCAGGACCTACCCAAGAAGAACGAAATGGTGTTGTTCGTCAAATTGACCCAGTATCAGCAGGACATGTACGAGCGGTTTTTAGGCAGCGAGGACGTGGGCGCCATATTGAACGGCCGCAGAAATGTCTTGATGGGCGTGGATATGCTACGCAAAATATGCAACCATCCCGACTTGGTTGACCGGGACCTTCTCTCCAAGAAGAAAAACTACCACTACGGCGAAATCTCCAAGTCGGGCAAAATGGTGGTGCTTAGAAACTTGCTCCAGTTATGGCAAAGCCAGGGCCACCGCACGCTTTTGTTTTGCCAGACAAAGCAAATGCTTGATATCTTGGAGAAGTTTGTCGGACATTTGCCAACTATCGCCCACGAAGAAGCCAAAGGCGAAGATGCCGAGCCGCACCAAAAACGCCACTTTAATTATCTCCGCATGGACGGCTCAACTCCCATCGTCAAAAGACAGCAATTGGTCGACACCTTCAACAACAACACATACTACCACGTGTTTCTATTGACCACAAAGGTCGGAGGCTTGGGTGTGAATTTGACGGGCGCCGACCGCGTGATCATCTTCGACCCAGACTGGAACCCATCCACCGATCTCCAGGCCAGAGAGAGAGCTTGGCGGTTGGGCCAGAAGAAGGATATCACCATCTACCGGCTCATGACTGCAGGCACCATTGAAGAGAAGATCTATCACCGGCAGATCTTCAAAACTTTCCTTACAAACAAAATCTTGAAAGACCCCAAGCAGCGGCGCTTCTTCAAGCTCAACGATTTGCATGACCTCTTCAGTTTGGGAGACCCCGACGAGCGTGGAACAGAGACCGGAGACATGTTTCAAGGAAGCGAGCAGACTTTCAGCGGCGACAAGGCTCGCAAATCCACCCGGTTGCTGAAAAAAGAACACAAGAATGACGACGACTTCTACCAGGTGGCGAGCATCATGGGAGTTTCGAAGTTAGATAAGTTCGCAGGCGACGATGACTCTCAGCTGAAGGACGACGAGAAAGATGAAAATCGTATCATGGAAGGCATTTTCTCCAATGCCGGCGTTGTGCACAGTACACTCAAACACGATGAAGTTGTGGAGTCTTCGCATCAAGAAGTAAGTTTGATTGAGCGCGAGGCGACCAGAGTTGCTAAAGAAGCCGCCGATGCACTCAAGAAATCTCGAATGCTAGCAAGAAAAAAGGCCATTGGCACCCCCACATGGACAGGAAAGTTCGGCACAGCCGGCCGCTTTGGGCCTCCGAAAAAGGCCTCTATATTGGGAAAGATGCCCTCACAAAACCCGCCACAGGCAGACCCTTTATCTTCATCATCCATATTGAAGGGGTTCCGTGAGGGGAACACGTCAGTAGTAGGTGTTGGTGGAACTTCTTTCAAGAAGAAAAAAGGCGACCAAGCCGATGCGAAACAAGATAAAGAGGGTCTCCTCAAGCATTTGGTAGAATACCTCTCTAAGCAGCCCGACCATTTCAGCAAGTCCAATGCCATTTTGCAATCGTTGCCAAAAACCTTGGATACTAATAACGAGAAGGAAATGGTGACTGTGCGGTCATTGCTCCGGGAAGCGGCCGATTGGAATTCGCAGTTGAAGGGGTGGAAACTCAAGGCCACCTTTGCAGAGAAAGAACATAACTGAGATATGCTTGATGATGGTTCGTACTTTTCATGTGAATTTTCTGGTTTGCTACGGTTTTGGCTGTGGCATGCTTCTTAACTTGAGCCACTCTCTGCTGAGGCAGAAAAGTTACTAGAAAACCCATGAAATATGATGGGAGGGTCGAATACGCAACGTGTGGTGTCATAATAGCGTTTAGCCTGTTTTTTCGAATGTGCATGTTGAGGCTTACTGCCAATCCCAAGTCGGAGAAGAGAATTGGTTGGAAACATCAACAGCCAATACGAACATACATTTCACAACCAAGCAGTTTTAAAACCTTCTAAATGTCCAACCACCAAATATGATGAAAGGTTTTACGCGGAAAAAATCAGGTTTGATTCACTCAAAATTTCTCGTCTCCAGCGTTACATTTAACTATGTTTACACTAGACATGGCGTATATCGTCCCAGGCATTGATGGGAGATGATGGAACTTTGCACAGCCTAGATTGAATTTCTCAAAGTGAATGTCTCAACTTGACCTACGTGGAATAATACGAAAGGCGGGTCTCTTATTCGTTTTGAGGGATTCCCTCATTGCGACTTTTTAACCTGCTCTAGATGGTGTTGGTGAGTTTTGGCCCTGGTTTAGTGCACACACGCTTGGCAGTTACAGCTAGATGCAACTGTCCACAGATGAACTTCATGCACATGCGCAGATGCGTCGCCCGAAAGTTACGAGAAGTACGCGCAGGCAGCCGCCCAGCGCCGGCGCTTGTGTCCGGAAAAACTCGCCTGTGTCCGCCTATACCCGTTTAGACTATAGAAACATGTGAACATCGAGGAGCGCCCCAAAGATTTAATTCAAACGTGGCCTGGATTTTTATCCTGGCAAAAGCGTTGTGTGTGGGTGGGTTTTAATTTTTTTTTGATTTTGTTCTGTAGCCAATTGCATTGCCCCGAAAAAAGTGTTATTTATCCGACATCACCACCGCCTCTCCTCGCGCTCGTACATAGGCGAGTTTCAAGTACCCATCTCTAAACGCACCCCGACGCATCGATGTTCTTCCAACGCCAGCTTGTCCACCAGCTTCGTACATATGCCTCGAAATTCGTCCAGGCTTGCCCCAAACCAACCTACGATACGGGGTGCACACACTGCCAGATCCCCGAGTTCCCTCCGGACAAACAGATCAATTTTGACCACAACCTAAACGGCACAAGCTCGATTCCGTGGAAGCACGTGCTTGTGTTGCTGCACGGCGTGACTAATTTCGACGATATGGCATCCAAGATCAACCTTATTCCCGGGTCTATGGCTCTGGATTTCGAGGTTTTGAAGAGGTCTCTTCTCAGTCCCGTGCACCCGGTGACTGTTTCCAATGCTCTGATTTCGGGGGCCATGGGTGTGCAACTTAACCCCAAGACGCCCAGAACAAATGAACCCTGCAAAACTCACCGGGTGAGAGTGTACCCCGACAACGTCGAGGTCGAGTTTCCCGTGCAGCACGTACGTGAGTTCATGGAGCATTATCTACTTCCACAAGAAGCTCCGCAACAAGTATACAACCCTTTTGTAAAGACGCACAACGCGTTCAAGTGCCGCCAGGAGCATGGGCATCTCTTTCAAGAGACCAAACCGCAGAAGGACTTGGTTCTTATATGCGGACACACAAAGAGAGATATCCGGTGTGGCGTCTTGGCCCCGCTTATCGAGAAAGAGTTTGTCGAGGTTCTCGAACGGGAAAACTTGTCTCAGAATGTTGACGTGGGGCTCATTTCCCATATTGGAGGCCACGCATATGCTGGCAATGTCATTTATTTTCCTGCGGATCCACGGCGTATGCCTGTGACGTGGTATGGTCGAGTGTTTCCTGAAAATGTCCAGGGAATCGTCCAAGCCACCATCAAAGAGGGCAAAATCATAAAGGACTTGTACCGGGGGAATGTGGCCAGTGGTTGAATTCACGGCACGGCGCAGTCCTCCTGGATAACACTTCCTAGGGGAAATAAGAGGCGGAAATAGAGGCGAGGCGGAAATAGAGGCGGAATATGACGCCCATATTGTGTGATACTCTGGGCCATTTTCCCATTCAACACATTGTACTTTCAATGGTTAAACAATTACGTCAAACATTCATGTCCTAC
Organism: Metschnikowia sp. JCM 33374; assembly: GCA_005406065.1. Lineage (NCBI taxonomy): Eukaryota > Fungi > Ascomycota > Pichiomycetes > Serinales > Metschnikowiaceae > Metschnikowia > Metschnikowia sp. JCM 33374. Next base: position 4,844 of record BIMT01000096.1, read on the forward strand.
AAAGGACAACAATACCATTTATTACCCCGTGAACGCAAACTTTACCCCACTGCGTTATCGAGTTGTTATCTGGGTAGGTGCGTTCCAGGCACATAACGGCTTGGGCGCGATCGCGATCGCCCCATGTATCACATGTATGAGGAACCGCGTGTGCGTGGTGAGCGGCGAGTGCAAGCGAGCCCTCCAATAGGCGCAGCGCACACCCGCGGCAAAATGTCCACGAGACACGTCCCGCAGATATCGCTTCAAGCAGGCTAAGTGTGGCTCTTATTTTGCCCCGGGGGAATCCGGCGCTGTCGGTAGATTTTTTTTTTTTTCTTTTATATTTTTTATATTTCTCAGAGACATTTTGCTTCTTAGTTAAGCCATCTCCAACACCACACAACGCCAACACCAACCTCTGATGGTTAGTGGATTTGGTGTTACATCAATCCATATGCTTTCCTCTATTCATGTGACCGCTTGTTCCGTAAAAGCGTACATATCTTGTAGTCAATGGCAGCACCAGATATCAGTTTTGCGGTTGTGTATTTGCATGCGATGGCTTCAAGCATTGAGTAATGTCAGATTAAGTAAGATGGGGGAATCCGCAGTCGGGCTTTTTGCAGGTACATTGTTGTTCGACATGCTTCATGTATATACTGCGCTGGCATATGGGCACTGGCACATGGGCACACATGGGCACTGGCACATTCCTTAAAACGATCTAGGCTAGTTGTTCCCACCCACGCTGACGGTTAAACAGCATCCCAGAACTGGGACTAATTGGACTGGATATTTAATTAACCTTGGAATTGAAAAGAACGAAGAAAAAAAAAAAAAAAAAGAACCCCCGCATTGAAGAGGGCGTGGAAAGTGCAAAATCCCCGAGGGATTTTCTCGAAACGGGAAACGCATTCCGATAGTTTTTTTCGCAATGGATGTTTTTTATCGAATCATAACCCAATTCGGCGAAACGCAGGTTGGGTGTCGATCGAATTGAAACACGCTTTGGAATTCAGAAGCCCCCCGAGCGAGTGCGCGTCTTGCATTGATCCTGGTGCATTGACATGCAAAAAGCTGTCCAAGCCCGAATCTTTGACTGTCAGACACAGACAATAATACTGTGGCTACAATTCAGCCGTAAGCGAGACACTTTTATTGTGTAAAAGCTCAAGATAAAAAGTCTTTCTCTACCATCAGGAGATGCTTCCGCGGAATCCTCTCACCCTTTGCCGCGGCTCCGACGCAAAAACTCTGCTGAGGGCGCCGCGAAGCAAAGATTGGCTCACTCTGCAGGACGGAGTGCGTCATACACTACCCACGTTGGGATATCTGACGGCCAACATGTACAAAACCACATACCCAAAAAATGTGCTGGGTGCCCCCGATGTATTTTACCTTCATCAAACGAACTTTTTTTTTTTTCTTCAGTTTGTATAGCTGGAAACACAGAACACATTTTCCTTCAGTTTTCCGGCCCGAAACCCGTTGTCTATCTATCGCTTAAACACGTTTGCCTGAAAGTTAGGAGGTGGCGTGATGCATTGCACTACATCACCTCACATAACATAAACCACCATGCAGGACACAAGAAGAAAAAGCAAAGCTCTGGTTTAAAGTATGTTTGCGGATATTTGAGAAAGGAAACAGTGCCCGCAGATAGCTTGCACGAACGGCTGTAGGTAAAAAGCTTTCCTTTAAAGGATTTTCAACCGGAAAAAAACTAGCCAGCACATCTTTCAGATTTCGTACAACCCTCACCAAAGAGGGGGTGCCAATTCCGGAAGCGGGGAGCGGTGTCTAGACTGCCCTAAAAAACCACGCTATCGGCATCCCCGACCACGATCTCCTCGCGAGCAGGTATGCCGGCTGGCCAATTGCAGACGGCAAAAGTTACGAAGCCGCGGCGCAAAGACTGCATGCACGCCCTCCTGCAACCACTCCGTGCGTGCACATCATGTGCCTCCGCCAACGTGCGCTGCGCTACCGTACGCTACATGAGGCCCGTTTTTCCATTTTGTACCTTGTCTCTTTATCTCGAAACACCCGTCTTTTTATTCCTTATTTGTACCACAAGACAAAAGAAAACATCCCCCCCAATCCTCCATAACACGTACCGCCACCCGCTGTCGTCAAGAGTTTCTTCTGTCCCAAATCCTCTGTCTGCCACGCAATTCTTCTTTCCAGGCGAGTCCGCGGCTATTTCCACATTTTTTTTATTGTTTGTTTTTTTGTGCTCTGATTGTCGAGTGCTTATTTTGAACAAACGCCAGAGCCCCGTTGAACCTTCCTTTGTGTGTTCCATTTCAGCACCACTACTAATTCGGCATCTGGAAGATTAGAGTATATCTTAATCTTGTAATCAGCGTTTCCGTGTTTTTTTTTTGTGCGTGTTTTTGGTTTTTGTGCCTCAGTTTTCGGCGCTTGTTTTTGGCTTCAGTCTTTTTGGTTTACGTCGGTCTCCAAGGACTTACTCTTCCGCCAATACTAAACACTATCTGCAAAGAATTCTTTTTACAGGGAACTCATAATTGTCACAAATACAAGATCCGTTTAGCGAAAAGTTACCCGCCAAACCTTTGTTGATTTTTGTTGTTGTCATTTTCTTTTGAATTATTTGTCATTTTCCCTTTGAAGACTCGCCGGTTTTTCTTTGAATAATGTCTACTCAACAGTACTCCCAGTTCCCCAACTCCTACTACGGGCTGGAGCACTACCCATACCACCAGTACATGAGCGGTAGCCAGCCACAAACCGGTCAGGCTCAGCCTCAGACGCAAGCCCAAGGTCTGCAGCCTTTGACCCAGCAGCAGTTGCAGGCGCAATCTGCCCAATACGCGCAGCAGCCTTATGGCCAATACTACATGGTCAATAACCAACAGGTGCAGCCCGGTCAACAGCAGAGTGCTGCCGCCGCGGCCGCTGCACAACAGGCACTGTACTCCCAGTACCTGCAACAACAGCAGCAGCCCCAACAGTCGCAGGCGGGTGCCCTGGTGCCCCAGCAATCCCAACAGCTGGCTGCGGACTACTCGGCTCATTACCCTGGCTACGCTACCACCGCATCTGGTTCCCTGGCACCTTATAGCCAATATGCCATGTACCAACAAGGCGTCCAGGCCCCACTGGCCCCGCAGGCCTCTGCTGGCGCTGGCAGTGGTAGTGGCTCAGCTGCTGCAAGCTCTACGTTGCCGCTGGCATCTCTTTACGCCCCTCCTGCTCAGCTGGGCACGGCCCAAACCACGGCCCCTGCGTCGTCTCTGGGTACTGCGCCTACTAACCAAGCGGGTGCTCCTGGCTCTTCTTCTGCATCCACAGGACAGGCCTCGTCTGCTGGTGCCGCTGGTGCCGCTTCTACCAGCTCCTCTAATGCTACTTCGACGTCTACTAAGGGTACCACCCAAAGTGACAGTTTATCGTTGCCTGCAAACTCCACCGTGGGTCAGTACCAGCCTCCAGGCATCCGTCCTCGTGTGACCACGACCATGTGGGAAGACGAAAAGACGTTGTGCTACCAGGTGGATGCCAACAACGTGAGCGTGGTGCGTCGTGCAGACAACAACATGATCAACGGAACCAAGCTTTTGAACGTGGCCCAGATGACGCGTGGTCGTCGTGATGGTATCTTAAAATCAGAAAAGATTCGTCATGTGGTGAAGATTGGCTCCATGCACTTGAAAGGTGTGTGGATCCCCTTTGATAGAGCTCTTGCCATGGCTCAGCGTGAGAGAATTGTCGATATGTTGTACCCTTTGTTTGTTCGCGACATCAAAAAGGTGATTCAAACCGGCGTCACTCCATTGGCCCTGACTTCTGCCACCAACGCTACCGCCACTACCGCCACTGCTGCAAGCAAAACTCCCACTGCAGCCGTTGCCGCCACCACGGGATACCCTGCAGCGTCTGCTTCCACTGCTGCAAACCCAAGTGCTAGCTACTACCCACAATACCCAGCACAATACCTTCAGAATGCTGCTGGCTCCACGGGCGGCATCCCTGACGCGTCTAGCTCTGCTGCAGCAGCAGCTCCTCAGCAACAACAACAAATTGCCGCTCAACAACAACAGCAACAGCAACTCTATGGATACGGCCAGCAGCCATACTACAACCAGTACTACGCTTACAACCAAGCTGCTGCCGCCGGAGCTGGAACGGGAGCTACGGGCGCCAATTACTCCTCGTACCCCCAAGCCCCAGTGTACTCCTCGTATGGAGCCTACCTGCAAGCACCACAAGGTGGTAGCCAACCCCAGAAGCCTTACGACCAGACCCAGCAACCTCATCAAGTGCAAGGCCATCCTCAGAAAGTGTCACCTGCTCTCAAGGAGAAGAAAGAGTCCGAGAAAAAGTGAGTGTAATTGTATAAGTAGTGTAATTGTATAGATTAATTTGTTTCATATAAAAGAAATTCAAGTCAAATATTAGCATGTGTAAGGAACAATTGCGACTCTTGGCATGTCTTTGTTCCTCGACGTCAAGGTTTAGGGCCCCGCACATGTTGCCTACATGATACATGTGCATGCCTCGAAACCGGCCTTGCATTGCGTTCCGGTGAAAGTTTACTGATCGGTAAGCCTCCGAAATACGGACGTGAAAACAGATATTTTGAGAAAAAGGCTTGGTTTAGTTTGAATAAACCCGAATACAGGAGGTATTGTTTCTTTTTTTTTTTTTTTTTTCCTTTTTGGCATGCTAGTTATTGTGGTCGGCATTTCGGAAAAAATGTGGCCTTCACTACTAACATACTGCAACTTTGTTCGTTGTTCCAGCTTTGTTCTCAATTTCGTTTGGGTGTGGATTCCATATTAGGCTAATACGTCTAGGCTCTTGTTGCAGAGAATAAGCATGCAAATTTTCTGAGTTTGCTCATTTCCTCGTTTAACGGACCGCAAGGGTTGAGCCTTTTCTGGTACACAGGGTGCATTTGAAATCTTCACCGAAATGGTCGAGTAGCCGTGGATATCGTGACTCTCAAGCAGTATGGTCAAAGTAAATTGTAGGTTACGGGAATGTTAAAGTCGTATAGTACTATTTTACGAAACCATGTTCAGTGTTGAGATTTTCCCTGGATTTTACAAGTGTATGGATTCTAGTGATGACACATGTGTGGCCTTTAGTTCGCGACCAACCATACGCTTTCCCCGTACTTCTCACTAATTGATGTAGCGTACACGTGGTTATACGTATGGGCCTTACATGTACCATTCAGCACCTGGTGGTTGGAATGGATCTAACCAGATAATTCAATTAGCAGGAGGCGTGGGTCAGACATTACCAGTGTTGTAATGGGACAGCCGAATGTGAACAGATTCGAACGATAGTAATACTCATACAAATTAGAACTGCGAAAAGCTAGCAATTCGCGAGTAATGGTTTTCCTAGAGTGTATTGAATTTACTAGGATATCGGTATTCCCCGCCAGGTTTGCTGGAGTACCCAGTGAGAAGAAATCGACCAAAAGAGTTTTGCATAGGGGCTTTTGACAACACACGCTTGAACTATTCAATCGTTTTCCTTGGTGGTGAATACCCGGAGCTACTATTTATAAGACATGCATGTAATTCCATTAGTGATCATTTCTGTTATTAGTCGGGTATGAAATTACACCCCGGAGATATACCTAAACTAGGCACGCCCAACAATGAGTTTTTAATATAACTTTGGACCAGTGAAGATGGCCGTAAGCAGGTATTTAGGGACACCTACCGGAAAATGAACATCACCAAATAGATCCGAAGTATGGTGAAAAGTAGAAGAGTAGCAGAAAATGATACCTCAGGCACTGCTACCACACGTAAGATACCGCCTAAATACTTGAAAGGTGAACATGGACAAAAACACACCCATATATTATCAAAGCTGTTATATCACCCAGCCACGGGGCATCTCTAGGATTGTAATACAAAATGGGACTTGGAAAGATGATGGAATCCACCCAAAAGCATGCCTAGTTCAATTTTTCTTGCTTAAAGAATACACATACAATAGTTAAATTGGGACTTATTGAAAATCCTTGCATCCAACTGACAGTGCCATTCCCTACAAATAACGTGAAAATCAAACATTCTTGGGCAAAATTTAGCACACAAAACACCCACTCATGGACTTCAATTACCAGTAGACATCACCTCACGGAGAACAAATACACCCACTTAGTCATCTTTGGAGCGTTCCGTCGACTCGGTCAACGCGTCATATGCCTTTTGCACACCCTCAATCTGTTTCTTCATCGCCGCAATCTCGATGTCACGCTTCTTGATGGACTCTTTCAAGGCAGAAATCTCCTTCGAGTCATCTTTAACTGCCTCCTTTTGCGCCGCACGGTACAGCGTCTCCTTGGCCACCAATTTGCCCATAATCAGAAACACCGTGTGGATGGACAACCCCAAGTACAACACTGCGCCACTCAAGTACAAATTCCTCTGGGCGTAGAATTTGGATGCAAGTTTGTCGGGCAGAAGACCCACCCCCATATCAAGGTGCTCGGTCCTATGGTATTTTTGTAGCTTTTGCACGCAGTCGGTGAACTGGAGAATCATTATTCCCGACACGAAGATCAGGCCTACTTTAAAGTTGGCGTTTTTACGCAAAGCCGCCCATCCATTGACGATCCTCAACCGCACGGGATATGGCAACGGCACAAGTAGAATGGCCACAATCGCCATTTGTGTCACGAGCGCACCAAACACCAAGTTCATTTGGAGAGTCATTTTGGAATATATGTGTTTATCAAGGAAATAATGCGAATTGTCGAGGTTATCTTATCTTGAATACGTTCTTCAAGTGTTGTTTAGCCTTAAGTATGGTGGCTTTCGAGAAACAAGGTCGCAAATGCAAGAACACTGCACCGATTCAGCGCTTTGTCGTGCACTTACCACACGAAGGCAAAGTTCTTCCGGTGACTTTGTGCGTGCGTGCTTGCGTGCGTGTGCGTATGGAGGCGCTGGCGCAGGAGGATGAGGTTTGTTTTGCGCTTCTTCACACTGCGTACCTGAAACCAGGCGTCTATACTCCTTCAAACTGCATGTTCTCATACACTCAGTGTTCGCGTGGAACACGCCTGCCCTGCCCTGCCCTGCCCTGCTCGATGCATATGTAATTGTTGCATCCTGCGGGCGATGCATCGAGAGTAATCCTGCCTTATAGTTTAAATGGTGAACAAAGGGAACGTTTTATTTCTTTTGTTGTTAATACATACATATATAAATACCACCTACAATCTCACAATCCAGTCACCTTTCTGGCATAAATATAGGAGATGACGCTGAAGACCGATATGCAAACCAAAATCCCGTAGAACCAAATCAACCCCTCATGGTCTTGTCCAGGCACGATACAGTTCATACCCCACAATCCTGTCACCACATTGATTGGCAACAAAATGGTACCAAGAATGGTGACTTTTCCCAAGATATCATTGGTGTCGTTGTTGACTTTTGTCATGTCGATGTTGAGCTGGGCCAAGTAGTTGGAATGACTCCGGGCCAAGAGCTTTTCGTAGTGGTTCAACGATTGCACCATTGTGACAATGTGATCCTGGATATCTCCGAGATACATCACAATCTCTTGCTTCAGTGCCAACCGATTATTCTTTTGACCAAGCGGACCCTTGGGGCTGGTGATCGTTTCATTCTCGCTAAAACGCTTACTGAAACCTTTAATCACATCCGCCTTGGTTCCCAAGAGTCTCATCACAGACATCACCCGCTTTCTACACTCTCCAATACGTCTCAACATATCTCCCTTGCGCTTCCATGCAACGATCTTGGACAGAGTGGTGGTTGAGCTTGATTGATTCGACGACTTGCTGCGTCCTGACTTGACCGACCCAAGAGAAATGTAGTCCGGGCCTGATCCTCTTTTGGTTCTACTGCGAAGGAACTGGTGGGGTTGCGGGGCATCCACAATAGATTTCGATCTTTGTCTCCTGTAAAAGACGTCATTACCATTTCTTTTAGTACGACGTTCTTCAATAAGCTCAGGCTCAGGCTCAGACTCCAGGTCATCATCATCCAGGTCACTGTCATTTTTATCACCCGAATGCATGTTCATGATCTCGTCTTCTATGTTGTACACTTCTTGTTCAATGCTGTCAATCATAGGAGCAAACGAGTCGGTGATATCGTCAATCAACGCATAACAAATCCAATCTGTAGAAACAGTGAGGTGATCCTTAAGCATCCGTGCACGTCTCCGCACGTTAATGGGATGTGGAGTTGGATTAAAGTGGAATGTCAACACACCTGTCTCGAAGATAATCATGTACATGTTTAATGGACACAACTCGCCGCTTCTAATACGATTGTTCTTGGACACCGTTGAGTGACTCACGGACACCTTGGATGAAGGCTTGGTACTACGCGAATCATCACCAAAAAGCTTCTTGACCCTCTTCAAAATGCCACTTTTCTTCTGGGAAGTGGAGTGACCATCCAGATCATACTCCAACATTTTCGTGAGTTTTTTCTCGTTCTCCATGGCCCGTTGTTTACGACGCTCGTACACAATATCAAACGAGGTAAAACAAATGAAGTAGTATTGGCGGAATAGTTCCACCTTTTCGCGGGTCTCGCCGAGGAAAATATCTTCGGTAGTCAATGGGTGGAGCCCGAAAGTCTTGGAAAGTACCTTCATCTCTTCTTCCAGAGGATCGGTCACATCAAGCCAAAAGGGAGCTAACTGTTTATCCCCCAGATTGGAATGTACTGAGGGGGCCGCGTGTGCACCGGAAAGCGAAGGTGGGGCTGGCGAGTCGAGTTTCTGGGACTGGGAGCGCGAGTGTGTAGCAAGAAACCCTCCACTAGTGGCAGCAGGAGCCGAAGTCATTATAGAAGGGACAAGGCCCGCAGTACTATTTGCCCGGGTGGACGCAGGTTCTGCCAAAGAGCCCTTGGACACCAATGGACTGTCATCGGGCGAGAACAAGTAGTGGAGTTTATGGAGGATTTGATCGTTGGTCATGTTTGGCTTCTCGTTGTCGGAGACAATCCCCGAAAGAGTTGGAGAGTGTATGGTGCCAGCAATGTCTTCACGGAAGTAGGTGAAACGGTAAGTAGCCTCAACATTACGGGTGTTTGAGTTGGGGGTGTTGTTCAAGATGGTGGGAATCTTTTCCCGAGACTTCTCCCAGGGTTGGATTGGCTTGGGCCGTACCCGCAACGACAGACGCGACAGTCTCATCAGAGTGGTCTCATCTACATGAACAGAGTTGAGGAAAGGCGACTCCTCGGTGGTGGGCAGCACCCCATCGCCAAATGCGCACCAACAGAGCCAGCAAACATGGCCAAGTCAGTACCCAGGGGTTTCGCGGAAGGATCTGCGAGAGCAGAGACTTTCCGGGCCACAGGAAACTGAAAGTTGACGCCGCTAGGCACCTCATCCATCGCCTCTTTCAAGTCCTCTTGCTCCTCCACAATGAATTCCTCGAGGATACGGAGATCGGGCCAAGCCGCGGTCTCAGTGGTGCCATTGTCACGAAGACCCTCATAGTAATCGGGGAAACACACGTCGTCCAAAGAAGTCAGATCGCTCAGGTGGTCCAGCGAGGGATTCAGCTCGCCAAACTCAAGCAGCAGTTCGCGCGAGTCGTGACTATACAAGCTCACATCATCGTGGTCCGTGTGGCCCGCATACAGCTTGTCATATTGGTTCTGTTCACGGGCATATTGGTCCATGTCAAGAGCCACGCCGGACTGGCGGCGTCTATATGCGGGGTCGTTTTGTTCGAGCAAAGTCTGGAGATTGCGACCGGTCAAAGGCGCCCGGTTGTTGACGGCACCTTCGTCAGGATGCACGAGATGGCGGAGTCTTGAATCATCCACGTTTGCATGGCTGGACGAATTCACCCCAAAATACCCGCCGGAAGCATGCAATGGGTCGCCCGGGTGGGAAAGGGGAATTTCTTGGGGCAGATGGTCGCGGTGAGTGTCGGAGGACGCACGTCCCGGACCACCCTTCTTGAGTCCGCGCCTCTTGTTACGGACCTTAGTTTTCTTTACCATTTTTGCGACTGTGCGGGAGGTGTTTATCGCTTCGTTTAAGATAAGATAAAGTAGCCAACAGCAAAGAAATATCAGGAAACGACCAGGTTATATTCTTGGATCACTTTCGCAAGAGCGAGCCGATATTTTTTCTCTTCTTTTTTTTCGCTCGGGAAGGCGAACAGATGGAATCAATATTCGAGTATGCTCATAAGCAATGTAGTTGCTGGGTGGAAGAGATAAACGGAGCTTTTTTTTCCTTTGTCTACAGGGCAAGCGGGTCACGTGCGGCTTGGCAACGTGAGCGGCGGGTTTCCGCCACCAACCTTAGCGCCTAAGAAGATGGAAGATGCTTTCAAATTTAGTGAGGGTTGCGTAAATTCCAAGGTTTATGTTTCAGCAAAACAATTTAAAACATTTTAAAACAGTGCTGAAACAATTCTGAAACAATTCTGAAACAGTGCTGAAACAGCAATGTTTTGTGGGCAGATGCCATTAGGCAATCATGTGTGATATCTTACGTGGTGCAAGTAAGCGAGCAACGTCGCCTTGGCGCATTTTTCCCAACAGAACAAAATTCCATTGGTGCAGGGCGTCAGCCGCTCGCTTGGTTGCTAGGCCCTTGGCCCTTGTCAATGCCCAGATAAGGCGCCCAATTTCTTGGCCTAGGCAGGTCAGCTTCATGAACCGATAAGACAGAAACTAAAGGAGGTATGGGTATTATCCTTGCCATGTGAGGTGATCTTTTGGGGTGTAGTAGATATGAAAGGGGGTCATAATCACATGATGTATCATATATTATTTTGGATACCATTGTTGTATGGTGTGATTTTGGATAATATTGTTGTATGGTGTGATTTTGGATACGATTGTTGTATGGTGTTATTTTGGATAATATTATTGTATGGTATGATTTTGGATAATATTATTGTATGGTGTGCTTTTCCATACCATTGTTGTATGGTGTGCTTTTCCATACCATTGTTGTGTGGTGTTCTTTTCGAGACCTTTTTTGTATGGTGTGCTTTTGGAGACGATGTTTTCTACATGGTTAAAGAAGCGGCCTTCACAATGCAAGAATATTCAAAAGAATGTTCCCCTCATGACTTTCAATACTGGACCTCTGCAGAAAAAACCACATCCTTTGTTCTGTAAGAGCCACGTGGAATGTGACAATCATTTTATGGTCGTACCTATCGAGTTCTGGTCTGATACCTTAACCTTTCCAGGGGTTTATCAAAGGGAAATGCCCGATACGGCCCACAACTCGTTGCTTAAAAAAGGCGCCAATTAGGCTAATGGAAGTACATCACAGGGTGTCCAAATGTCGGTGCCATATCAATTATTCCAAAAAGAAAGATTCACCAGCGGACGAAAATTGGCTCGGACAAGTACACAGAGCGAAGGATACCAGGGACATGTAATTGAGGTGCCTTCATCGGACCATGGAATAACCAGCCAGCCTAGATATTTCCCTTTGAATTCGCTTCCAGATTGTCTGAAATGGGTTAACAAGTCACCAAACTGATAAATACAAAGGATCGATAAAGGAGAATTCAAGATTAGAAGGTGGCACTAAAGTGGAATAAAGACATTAGTTTGAAACTTGCAAACCCAATAGATGGAAATTAGTTGGAATAAGAATGGGGGTTCCAAAAACTGGGAAAAACTGGGGTTTATATTTCAATTCAAGAGACGCAATCCGCGTTTCATGTTTGGGAAGATCGGCGGAAAATGCAAATCCTTGTTTCACCTTTCGGAAAATCGACCGACCACGATGCGTCACAATGATTCCTCAAAACGCCCATACTTCTTTAGCGTATACTCACAAGATTCGAGATCTTCTTCCCCACGATGAAGCAATTGATGAGGCTTCTGAAAAAGACCATTTCGGCAATTTCACCCAGAAACAATTGAAATAAGAGCCGGTTTCCAGACGCAGAATCATGGGGAAATGAAAGATACTACCTGTAATAGGATGTTTCAAAAAAAAAAAAAATGAGAAAAATGAAGAGGGTGATATTCCTTCGAACTTTGCTCGTCAGTTGAAGGACCATAAACACTCAATGTGCCCTAACTACTATTCACGTGCTCTACACACGAGAAACCAACGACACTTTTTGATTCATTTGCCATGGACAAAATAGCCACCGCTGGTGCTTGTGAATGCACTAAAATACTTCCTTCAAGAAATACCGTGGAGTGGCTCTACCGGTATATATTCTGTTGATGTCAGACAAGGGCTTCTTAGCTTATGATATTCAGAACATTATTGACCCCCTTTATCCTTACTCGCGACTATCAATTCTTACAAGCCCCCTCCCCTATACTATTGACAAGCAATCTGAACTAACTGGAAAGTCTCGTTGGATTGACTCTGGTCCCCCAGTCGAACGTCTTTTGAAGGCAAGTGCGATCGTGTCCTCAAATCAAACCCGAGTCTGCGTTCTAACAACACATTAAACGTGTCGGTGAAATATCTCAAGACACGACAGAGGTGAACAGCACGCTCTCCACACGGGTAACATGCTGTTAGACAAGGCTTTTGTTGTCTGATTTGCAGTAATGCGAGAGACCAGAGAAGGATGATTGCATCAGAACACAAAAAAGTAAGCGCACCACCGTGAAATTTGAAAATGGAACATTTGGAAACCCCCTTCGACCCAAATCTTCTTTACCCGCTTTGTTCAGTTATACTGTGATTTATTTTTCGGCAACATATGGAGACCGCTTCGGGTCGTGCAGGTGGCCAATTCCATTTCCCATCAACACTAGCGGTGTTTCGAAAGCACCCGCACACCAAATGTCGGTTGGAACGTCGTATGATTATTTCAAAAACACCTTTCATCATGTGTTTTTGGATTTTTTGTTGTTTGTTACGCGTTTCATCCGCGCCAGACATCATATTAACAGACAACCGCCTCTATGTAGAGAACTTCTACGCTTTTCCACTTTTTGCACCAGACACTGTCTTTCTTTTGCTTTCACCTATGCGTCAGCGGATTTTGGCGCAGCCTTTTTGGTTGCACTGCCAGTAGCACCGTCTTGAACGGCCGCCTTGCGTTTTTTCCCATTCAGTTCTGGGGTTTCGCCATCCAATTCTGGCTGTTCCTCACCCAATTCTGGGCTTTTGTTCTCCAATTTAGGGGCTGCACCCTCCAAGTCGGTGTTTTTGCCATCCGATCCAGTGTTTTCCCCATCCAACGCGGCCAAAGCTTCCTCAATCTCGTCCTTCTTCTCCAACAACTTCGTCCACACCTCCTGGGTCAAAGAGATACCCTTCTTGGTGGGCTTTTTCTCGTTGGTGGCCTTGTCAATGTAGAATTCCCGGATATCGACCATCTTGAAATTCTTGAATTTACTCACACTCACCTGTTTAGTCTTGTGGATCTCAATAACAGTCCTTTTCTCGGTTCCTGCAGAAGCAGTGCGTTTGGTTGCCCCGGTATCTTTGGTCATGGTAAATTTTTTTTTTTTGATTGAAAGAAAAATATGCTTGCAAAACACGTCTTCAATCAAGTTTATTGGTGATGGCGGCGGGGCCACCATACGGGTATCGCGGTCACGTGGGCGGCGCCAGTGCGGCGGCACAACAGTGGCCCCGCGGATGCATACCCCGGTAAATGCAAGGGTGGGTGGGTTTAATTATATGTGCATCAGGTATACAATGCTACCTGTCTATAAGAATACAGGACAAGTGAAAGAAGTCACCAGGTATTTGGCAATAAATTGCAATCTTTTGGTGGCGTCATTGATTCCCATGCCATGACTGGCATTTGGCAAAGAATATCAGCTTAAAAATACAATTAAAGAGGGTGGCATGTTCGTCATTTGACCCGATAATGGAAGAAATCCCATAGAGGATGGTTGAAAGGGCGTCATCCTCAGTTCCAGCAATAGGAAAGCAGCGTGATACGAAAGAGAATTATTCTCAATCACTTGTTATGGAACATGACATCGTTGAATGTTCTCTGTTGGTCAATATGTGCCCTTGAAGTTGTGTTAAAACATGCAAAGGCACACGAATGGGGTGAAATGAAAACGATTCAATGATTGGTCGTGCAAAAGAGACAATAAACCTCTTTTCAGCCGATTCCAGGCTTCTTTACACAGACATTGGCATCTTCTCTTGGGCAGCTTTAAATGGCATACTGCACACTGTAGTTGGTAGTGCCCGATCTATAACTCCGTCTGGCCGTGGCCTTAAATCAATGGGTATCACTATTGGCAGGTACGACTGTAGCCTTAGAATAAACTGCATCGCTATATATATATATGACTATAGGTAATCGAATTTAGGCCACCAAACATACACCGTGAGTCTTCTGATCAGGAAGAGTCTATGTGGTTAGCTCCTACCCGTGTGTATCTACTTGCATGTCTATTCGCCAATAAAATCACCTGGGCAAGTTGATATTTCTGCGCTTGCTACCACATGATACTTGGCTATTTCTAGGCATTGGTCATGCGCTAATAAGGGCGCAATACTCATTTGAATGTATATTGAAGCTATTTGATCACACCCGGCGAAATCTCTCATTCTTCATTCTTCATCCTTCACCCCTTCAAGGAATGCTCAATTCCACTGGGCCACGTCTCGTTCAAATGAGACCCCAATTCCGCTTGCACCCTTTCATACAAGCCCCTTTCCTTGGCATTATCATTGGCCTGCACATGCACATACCCTTCAATGGCAGAAGTCAACTCATCCACACTGGATACACCCAAAACAACCGAGTAGTGCTTGTCCCACACCAAATGGTTGTCTTTGTCGGTTTCCGGGCCAAATAACGTCTTTTCAATGGCAAATTTCGTAGCCAACTCCGCAAGCTCTACGTGATCTTCCTTCAAGAGTTTCTGCGCAACCTCATCACAGGCATCTTTGAGCTCTTGAGGCGCCGGGTGGAACGCGTGGGTCTTTCCCGAGCGGAGAAGCGACATGCTGACGATCGAGCCGTTCAACACTTTCTTCACCCCAGCTTCCTGCAAGAACCGGTGCTGCAACTCAAACAATTTCGTGTTTTGAAGACACCCGTGGGCGTACGACAAAATGGCGTCAAGAGGCCCAATCTCCGATGCGTATTTGTCTTTGCTTGCCTTGGCTACTTTCAACAAATATTCCACTGGGTAGCCTGTCACGCCAATGTTCTTAACAACGCCCTCTTTTTTCAACGCCACAAGTTCCTTCAACGCTTCGTACGTCTCGTCTTCAGAGACAAACTCAATGTCGTGCATGTACACCAAGTCCAAGTAATTTGTCTTCAATCTATCCAAAGAGCGATACACCGATTTCCTCACCAGTTGTCTGGAGTAGTCAAAGTCGTCGGCGGCAATGCGGCCTGCTTTGGTGCAAATGAAGTACTTCTCTCTGGGCCATTCGTTGCTGATTTTGGCCAAGGCATTGCCGATCAATTCCTCCGATTGCCCATAGTAGGGGGACGTATCAAGGGCCACCAAGCCTTTTTCAAACGCCACTTTGAGGATCTCGGTGATGGGCAAACTATGGGGATCCTCGGAATACTGCGTGTTGAACACGGCCCCGCCGATAATGAGTGGGGGGAGATCGGACAATGCGTATGGAGGCAGGTTTTTCTGGGTGAAATCTTCGATGGGCATGTTTTGGGGGTGTTTTGGGTGTTTTGGGGGTGTTTTTGAGATGGTTTTTACGAGTACGTTAGGGTCAAATGGGGAAGTTTCGTCTTTCCATGTGGTTATACGGGGACCCATTGCAGTGTGCATTGCATTCGCGTGGGGCCAAGCCTCGCCACCGGACGACATTACCTGGGTATAGTGGTGGGTGAATTTGACCCGGGAGGTGTTTTTGTATTTTGTATTTTGGTAGGGCAAATCTTGGATTTTTTTTCAAGAGACTGTTTTCGCAATTCCTGAGTTTTTGATAATGCCATAAAGAAGGTGGTCCGTCTTCCAGGAGGGTGATTGCCAAAAGTGTTGACCTAGAGGGTCAATATTCATGTCTCGGGGATGAAATTTCGGGGAATGCAATAGGGTTCATACCAGGTTAGCTAGTTGTTTTTAGTTTCATGAAGGGAAAAATTTACAAATACTTATTCCTGGGAGTTTTCCTGCAAGAATCATCATTTGCTATACCCATCGGCATATACCGTCCCACTGGTGCCAAAATGATGAAGGGAGTGATGTAAAAGCGGTTAAAACTTCTAGGATTGGCGTTTCCATGGGCATCTCCTTAGGTATAGATCTCCGTGTGAGTGTTAATTGGCCAGAACTTCAATTACGTATGAAAGTCCCAGTAATAGTGCCGGCCGTGAGGAAGAAGCGCACAACCGCATAATAGCCCATAACACCGCTACAGAATGGCGAATATCACTACAAATATATGCTTTTAAGTTGTGAAATGGAAATTTCTTCTATCGAGAGGCAAATGAACCTATTTCGGAGTTTTTGTCTTCTTCCGTGCCTGTGCCACGAACCACATGTGGTCCCGCATTCCAATGATAAGACATTCGACATGATATCCATAAAACAGGAACAACTCTATCATATACCGAATTCAGTCTAATTAGGTTTCAAAGAAAGGTACCGGGATGTGAAATGCCGCACGCGGCGGGGATTGCGCTACCAAAATTGACCAGCACTCATCCAGACATGGGAATATGAATGGTCATGAATACTCCCAAGACATGTGCGCTACTCCACGGAAAACACTGACGTGAGGACCCCAAAGATCTTCTGCATGGAAAAGCCGTTTCTAGAATGTCGCCAAATTTGGCGTGTTTGGTGGAGTCAATGATGGTGGCTCTCAGGGAAACCCAAAAAGACCGCAGGGAGTAATGCTGACGAGGAGGGGGCGGTGCTGAAAAAGAGAAGCTGGCTTTCGTGGTGGTGAAAGAACAACGTTGAACAGAGCATAAATGTAATGTGCTGCCGTCAAAAAGGCTACCCTATATCGTGGGGGGATACTTCTCACCCCATTTGGTGTGCTCCCGTCGACCACTACACTGGTGCTTATTGCACACTTTGGACTTCGGTGAATGTTTCGTTCAAGGACGCCCTGGATAAGCACATGGCGAGACCTTTCCCTGGCGAGGAGCCACGTGTCCCCTCTAATGGTGGACACTACTTATTCTTTTGTAAGTTGGAGTTTGGTCTTTTCTGCTGTGATGTAGTGTGCGTATATGACTTCGGGGGTTTCCCCGGCCTTTTTGATTTGTTACTTTAGAGACAAGCATAAGGAAGTGGCGTCTAAACTTAAATTTTGCCTTTTGTTTTTGCAATGTGATGTGGAATATTCAAAGCTTGCACCAAGGGTGGTTCAAGCACACCCGTTTTGAACCATTTGATGGCTGTCCAACAGGTAACGTCGGTATCTTTTTCTCCTGCTACGTCCCTGTAAAATTTATCTATTTAATGCAACCAAAAGTGTGTTTTTCAAATATGATCGAGCTTTGTTCAACTTCACGGCTTAAAGAATATTCAAAGTGGAAGGCTGCAAACGCACCATCCACGTTAAAGCAATGGGTGTGCAATGGTTTAAATAAAACAAGCTCTACAGAGCCTTTCCGCCATGGGCCCACGCGAACACATTTCTTCTATAGATAATTCAACAGCTCCTTATCCCATCTGATAACGCCCCTGCTCTCTCCTCTAATAGGAAATCCCAAAGCCTTTGGTGTTCATTATCAGTTTGTATTCTTGTCAAATGCCCTTGAACGTCGTTTCGGCAGTTTGCCCGCAGGACCAAAAGACATTTGGCGGTATCAGAACTTGTTACCCCATACTTGTTAAAATCTTGTCTTCCATCTTTTCGATAATAGCCGACTACTGCCGTGTGATCTGGAATTACGACGGCAATTAGATACACACTTTCACCAACTCGCAAAGTGCAACACCTTGTGTCCATCACCAACACACCGTCTAATCCTTTCAAATTACACTTCCACTTATTAAATTGGTGCATACCCCTCGTTTCTTTCAAACATTAAGTTGGGTTAAGATGGATTGCCTTTATTGATTGCGGCGGCACCATAAATTCATCGGCAGCACACTTTGCAAGTGGCTCGGCCATTTCCACAAGACTAAGGATATCAGAGATATTGGGTGCGAAAGCTGATAGTCGTTCTTGGCCGTATACCAATTATTTCTTTTCTTTTTTTTAAACAGCAGCAACAGAGGGCAAGTGGGCGGCGATAGAAGACCTTTCCTCGGTTGACACCCCACATGATACCACAGCTAAGGGAGTCATCACCGGTACGGAAGTATCGAATACTACCGAGCTTGACTGGACGAACCATGGTTATTGACACGCTGCATACTCCTGGACAAGCAAACACACAACACCCTTGATGAAGAATATCGCATGCTGGTGAGCCTTTGAAGTGACCTTCAGACGACTGGGGCACGACTAGATGTGGGTACATCGAAGTTACCACAGCACACGAAAGTGCAATGCTGGACGTCGTTTCACCAGATGCAACCAAAGGAAGCCAAGCAGCTGGAATGGCCAGAGAGGATGTCTCCCATTTGAAGAAGTCACCAAACTCAAATACTATTCTCACAGTTCACGGGAAAGAAACACTGTCAGATAAATTGCACATTCCAATTCCGCGTGACTGACGCGTGACTGGCAGAATATAGAAGCTCAGACACCACACATGCACCAAGTGCCGTTTACGAAAAGCCTGGCCTTGGATCCCTAGTGACAGTCTCATCCCAACGCAATAGAAAAACTCGCGTCTCTGGCGCTTACATTTGTGACCCGGCCTTCTACAATCCCCTGTATCCGTCCACCAGCCATTCATTTCACATGCTCAATTAAATTCTCTAGATATGCAACAGAAGGCGGCTTTCTCAGCTCGCCATTAAAACACCTGGTCGCCCTCGACAATGTAGTTGTATGGCACCAACCCAACCGCGCCTCGGGCCTCGCCGCAGTTCTCGCCCAACTCACACACATACCAGTTATCCTCTTGCTTGTGGATCACATACATGTACCAGCCTTTCCTGAAGGACACCTCGCCTTGCTCCTGCGCCTTATAGCTGTACCGGGCCACCGCCTTTGTTTCGTACTTGTTGCGCGTCACCGGCGTCACGTTATCCACAAGCGACAGCAAGTTGACATAGGATTTCGTGGGCGTCTGCAGAAACGACCGCCGCTTGATGTCTTTGCTAAGCGGCGGCGCCTGTGACAGCACCTGCGACTGACGCCGCGCCCTTGTTTTGACCACCGTGCCCAACAGCTCATCGGCATCGCCGCTCATGGACGGCAACTTTGCCGGCGGTTTCGCCAGCGCCTGGAACCGGTCGGGGCGGCGGAACGAAATGGAGTCGTAGCGCGTGGCCGTCTCGCCCGAATCATCGATAAAGTCCAGGGGCGGTGCGGCGGAGGCGGCGGCGGCAGCAGCGGAGGCGGCACCAGAGTCAGCGGGCCCAGCCCGAGACTTCACCGGCGCCGGCGCCGGCGCCAGCGCCTCTTTTTCAAGGCGGACGGACCGGCGGAACTTATTCATGTCGCCGTCGCCGCCCGCATTGAGGTCCTCCAACGCCTTGGCAATGAAGTCGATGGAAAAGTCCTTGGCAATAGGCACGCTCTTGCGCCTCTCCTCTTTGGTTTTATCGGGAAGACTAGGGTATAACTCGGAGAGATCTTGCAGGCGGCGGTTGATTTCGCTCTGCACCTTGTGCGGTTGGCGCTTGCGGGGAGAAGACCAGCTTCGCCCGGTGTTGCCGGAGTAGTTGGTGGGCGCTGAGTAGTTGGACAGTCCGTTGGAGTTGTGCAAGTGGCGGGGCCTATCGAAAAGCTCGTGGCGGTCCTCGGCGCCGGAGGTATAGTTACTATTATGCGAGGGTTTTTTCTCGAGGTCGATTTGGAGGTTGTCCGGCAGGATTTGGGGGGCGAGAGGGGGGGGGCGTCGTGGGGTGCAGGATCGTGGTCGTCGTGGTCGTGCACGTGGTCGTGCTCGTGGTCGTAGGCATCGCCGCCACCCGCCGGCTGGAGTGGTTGCTTGATGGGCGGAAGTGACTTATTAGCCGCTGGCTGGAGCGTTTGGTATGGCGCGTGGAGATCCCTCGTGGTATGATTAGGGTTTTGAGGGTCTCCTGTGGCATACTCCAGAGAGAAGGCGCCGTCCTCGGGCGGACCAATTCTAGGCGCAAGAGCACCTCCAGCCATCGCGCCACCTGCTATTGGGCCGCTTCCCATTTGGTGCACGCTTTCTTGCGACGGACTGCCCTGCACTGGCGAGTTGTACTTACTCACCACGCTCGAGTGGGTGGAGTAGGTGCGCAGAACAATGTGAGAGTAGTCGGGGTCCTTGAACTCGGCATTGATGAACTTGGGCGTATCGTCTCCGTAGCCATTGAGATAGTCGACGTATTCCGGCAGCACCGGGATCTGACTGCCGGTGCCATAACTGGCGACAAAATCGTGCACGTCGCGTGACGCGCCCACCTTGGCAAACGCCGACCGTGCAAGGTCGACTGCCAGGTCCCATTCAACACATAGCGAGGCTACGTGGTTGCAGAAGGCAAAGCAGTTGAGTTTGCACACCTGCACGCGCTCAATCTCAAGTTGGTAGATGCTCAGGAGCAGAAGCGACCAGTCACGCACCCATATTTCGTGGATTTCCGCGTACTTTTGCACGGCGTTGTGGTAGTTGGCCTGGAACCCCAGCAATTGCAGCTGCACCTTACGGAGCTTGGCGGTATTCTTGTCTAGTTCCTTGCCCCAGGTGGTTTGACAAAGAAGCGTGAGGGTTTTTTGCTGGCCGCATGCCACCCGGAACTTTTCTTTGGCGGTGTCTAGGTAAAGGCCGTAGTCGTGTTTCTTCAGAAGGATTTTCTGCATGTGGGCCTCAATCTTGGAGGTGCTTTTGTGGTAGTTCTGGTAGAAGAGAAGGAGCTTGTCGTAGTTCTGCGACAGCATGGTCCGGATGTAGCCTTGGTCCTGAGCAATCATGTTTGCCGACTCGTTCTGGAGCTTGTCTAGGGCGATTTTAAGGGTGCCGATTTCGCCAGACCCTAGTGTTAGCGAGGACGCAAGCTTGCTGAGCCGTTTGTTGTATTCTTTCTCGATGGAGATCTTCTCCTTGTAGAAATCGAGAAGCTCATGGAGCGTAGCAAGCGAAGTTTGAATTCTCATCTGTATGGCAGCGAAGCCATCGTCTTTCTGTCCCCAGAACAGATTGACAAAGGCTTTTTCAGGGGCCGTCATTGGAAGCGATATGGTATAAAGGAGACGGACAAATACTCAAGTATAACGTCTAATTAACAGGGGGAGGATGCTATGGCAGCAAGGTTTCTTTACAGATGAACGTGGGTTACTCAAAAATAAACCTTGCTTGGCATGGAGCGGTATGTTCCTTGCCTGTGGTCTTGTTCTGTGCACTCGCATATTTTCGTCTGTTGCTTTCACCTTCTCTGCTAAGTTTTTTTTTTTGCCTTTTTTTACTTGTTTACATCCTTCCTATTGCGTACTGCAAATGCAGCCCTGTACGCGGCGTGGGCATGTATGTGCATATAGACCGTAATCTGCGTTTAGCATGGCTTGGAAGAGGATGGCGTGACGCATCTTTTGCCGATCACGGTAGCCGAGCAGCCACCGTCACGTGACGTGCTCTTCGCCTATACCAAAGAGGAATAATGAGTAGGGGCAGACACCGGTGGCGGGTATCAGCTGGGTTGAGACATTAAGAAATAGCTTGCTTCAGTGCGTTTCATAAAGTATAAATCGTAAAAACTCCAAATGAGCAATGATCCCGGCCCAGACGGCATACCCGTGCATGTTCCACCTTTCATTGCTACCATCACTGATGCACATCCGCAGCACTTTGCAGAGGGATACTTTTTCCAATTGCGATACAGCGAGTGCACCCAGCGATCTTCGGGTAAGATTGCCATTACGTCATCGGGGGCATAAATACAAAAACAAAAGTGTTTGCAAGGATTGCGTGAGGGATTTTGGGGAATGTGCTTTCCTTGAGCCTACGCATATTACGCCACCATGCATTTGTCGCTGTTTCTGGTGAATCCATCTCTGCGCTTGCTGCGTACTCACCTATGCTCAGTTGTACTCATTGGGTACTCACCATGTGAGTGGGTGTGAGTGGGCGTGCCATTGCGGTATCGCCATATGCACGCCTCGCTCAATAGACGCCTCGTTCGGTAGGCGCCCACTTGAGACGCCTCGGAAAAGAAGTTCCGCATGTTCGCCCCCGCCCGGATTGGCGTCTTTTATCTTTTGACACAATTAATTTATAGGGACAACCTGGCAATTTTTTTAATTTTAAAAAAAAAATGAGAGGTGATTTTGTGCGAGAGACACATTCAGGGGTGGCATTTAATCAGCGCCTTGTTGTATGTTGCCAGGCCCTGTAGATACATCTGGAGATGGCTTATTACATGACTGGCGAGAAAATTTAATGAACCCAAAAGGGTAATTTTTGGGGGATATCCTTATAGATGGGTAATTGCCGTATGTTGGGTAAATTGCCCGTCCTTTCATCCTTTCTCTTTTCTTCCTTTACTCCTTTCCGCCATTCATGAGAAAAAAACGGTCCTCTATTTCATAACTTCTGATAAACTCGCACTCAGAAGATTCCACAAATTCTATAACAAAAAGTGAAAAAAACTTTTTAATGACCCGATGTACGTCTATGACTCAAGGAAACTTACGAGAAATACGAACGCCAAATATCCTTATACCCGGGACGCGCGCAGCTTCGGCCATCTCCATGGCATATTGCACAATACCCTTTTGTGTGGCTCGCGCACGTGACTGGGTATCATCACATAGTTTATCTCGGACTTGTCCTACAAAAGTCCGAAGTGCAAATTCCTGGCACATTACCTTATCACGCGTTTTGTAAGTTTGTACTCTTGAAAATTTTCATCCAGGTTTAGCCTTTTCACGTCTACCGGGAATTTTCTTCTGCCAATTTCCTCAAAATCTCTTGCGGACATGGCCTCAGCAATCTTGGAGTCTCGGGCCTACAAGGCCGGCAAAAAAACGTTTGATTTTCTTCTAGCCCAGTGGTTTTTCATTCTTCTAGCAGTGTTCATTGTGCTCGCCTGGCGCTGGCCCAGCTTTGCCAAACAAGGCGGAACCGTCAAGGCGGAATACTCCATTCAGTATGGAGCGGTGGCGGTGATCTTTCTTATCTCCGGGCTTTCCATCAAAAGTAAGGATTTGGCGGTCAACTTGACTCACTGGCGTGCACATTTCACCGTGTTGACGTCGTCCTTCTTGATCACCTCGGCCATCATCTACGGAATCGTGTGCGGCATCAAGGCGTCGCATGATAAGGCCATCGATGACTGGCTTTTGGTGGGTCTCATTGTCACGCATTCCTGTCCAACCACGGTGTCGTCAAATGTGGTGATGACCAAGGCTGCCCACGGAAACGACATTTTGACCGTGTGTGAGGTGGTGATTGGCAACTTGCTTGGCGCGTTCATCACGCCGGCGCTTGTGCAAATGTACTTGACAGGGACTTGGGATTTCGGCAACCCGGCCCACCAGGCCGGCATCAGTGTGCAGCAGCTTTACGGCAATGTGATGAAGCAGATTGGTCTCTCGGTGTTTGTGCCGCTTTTCGTGGGCCAGGTTGTGCAAAACATTGTGCCCAAGCAGACCAAATGGTGCTTGACCACCTTCAAGTTGAACAAGGTGGGTTCCTTCATGTTGCTTTTGATCATGTACCAATCGTTCCTGACGGCGTTTGCCCAGCACGCCTTCACGTCTGTAAGCCACGCGTCCATCATCTTCTTGGTGTTTTTCAACATTGGAATCTACCTTTTTTTCACCGTGCTCGTGTACTTGTACCTGCGTCCGCGGTTCATCTTGACGTTGTTCCCTACGGAGCCCACGGCGGACTCCAGTGCGGCGTACAAATGGGGGTATAAGATCTTCCGTCCTTTCTACTACAATCGGCGCGATACCGTCTCGATGATGTTGTGTGGGCCCGCGAAAACCGCTGCTTTGGGTGTTTCGCTTGTGTCTTCGGAGTATGGCGCCCATAATCCCAAGTTGGGGATTTTGTTGGTGCCGTTGGTGTTGTATCAGGCCGAGCAGGTGTTTACTGCGCAGATCCTTGTGAAATTCATGAAGAAGTGGGTGCATGCCGAGGATGCTCGCCCAAACGATGAAGAATCTGTGCCTTTTGACCAGCCGTCTCACAAGGCCCTGGACCATGAGAGCACGGGCGAGAGTGCCGAGGGAACCAAGGCGTGAGGTTTCCCGGGTTTGAGGTTTCCCACCAGCAAGGTTTACAAGTGTGAGGTTTCCCACCAGCAAGGTTTACAAGTGTGCCCATGGAAATTGAGAGGTGAAGTATTTGGGCGTGAGAGAATAATAATGGAGTGATGAATGAGGAATGTGCCTACTAATGGAAATAACTGCGTTTGTTGCTAGATATTTATAGATAATTCTAATGGACATTATCCTTTGCAGTGTTATCCGGTTGAATTCGGTTATTATTTGGAATGTTTACGGGGCACATTCTCCAAGACGTGTTTAGTAGTAGCCACATGTAGAGGAGTGAAGTAAGAATGGCATCGGAGAGACTAACTTGACATCATTCCTACAATGCCGAAATCACGACAGGATGAAGTTTCATCAAGGGCTCAACTCAAACCCCAACGTGGTGATTAAAACGGGTGGGCTGTTACTATAACAGTATCATTATTTTTAAAAAAATCCGCCACGTGCTGAGGCCTGAAGGGGGAAATTCGGCGGCAGGAAAGACTACTTAATCTAGCCTTAACTAAGGGCCCCTTGTCTCAAAATGAATAATCATTTAATAATATTCAACGTAATATAGTGGATTCGTATACTAAAATAGAAATCTCGCAACAATAGGTAAAATACTGAAGGTGCTGATTCTTAGCGGACAGTGTATATCCAACCATCACTCAGTACGGTATAATGACTTGTGTGGCCCACAGAGGTGCCCTGTTTTGGTACCAACAGAAGGCATAATATAGATGCATCACTGGCTGGGACTCAGACCGTGCTACTTTCTGCTTCACGGGGAGCTGCCCCAAGGTGTCCAATCCTATTTTACAATAAAAACTTCCTCATATTGATGAAACACGGCATGATATTCTGCAACAGTCCATCGTTGCATAACATCTGTTTGAGTGGGGAATCGTCGAGAAAAGTCTGGTCACGAACCATACAATTACAAATGCACTTCACATAATCGACTTAATCCTGGTTCCTATAGGAAAAACTGGGGAATTCTCTACAGAAACATATAGGATGATGTAAGATTTACAATTTTCAAGGGTGCCCAGTACTGAGTGGACATATAGTGTTTGATTGCCCTTGAAACTTGTTTGAAGTATAGGGAGATGGATATAATTGTGCTATCATACACTATTACCTGGCGTCCTTATAAAAATCACTTGCATAATACACTCAATAACTTTCGCATGAAGATATTGGAGGCCCTAATAAAGGGCGCTTCTTGGCAGGTCCATTGGACCAGTATTACGCATTGTCCCCATAGACACCAAACATAATTCCGCCAAATGCCCCCCAATGCCCCCATAACAAATATTCTGAAACCCCGGAAATATTATCGCCACCGGTATTATGCTACACCCAACCATATCAACATTGCTAGAATATATTACCCAATTGTGCAGAACACCTCGTCCTAAAATGTCGCGCAATTACGTAAACCAACAGAATAAACTGCAACCTACAAAACACATTGGCAAATGCCTCCAAAATTATAAGCATTTCAAAATACCCCATACGGCGCCGCCCCACCGCCAAGCCCGCGTTTTGCATCAGTCCCCTGGCTAATTCCCGGCGCACCTAAACAAAGGCACGGTGTGGCTTTGAGTAGTTTCTCTAATCTTTCAACACTTTTTAGTATCTCCAAATAACTAGTCAATGCACCAGCGCCAGCACCAGCAGCGCCGGCCGTTGGGCAGTTTAGTCAGCTGGGTTCCTTTCTAGTATGGAACCACACAATAATGATGTTCCGGGCGTTTATACTGCTTCTGTCTTTGTCAGGTGGCTGCCTAACATAGACGGTTGGCCAAGAAATACATTCTTAAACAGAGAAATCCTCCTGGAGAAGAAAAGCACTTCTCTAACAGCCCATTTTCAACCACCCTCGCATCGCTTCTTAACTCGTATCTCAAATCGCTTCCACAAAAGATGTTCTGGTCTAAGCTTTTACCGCTCATTGTTCTCTTCCTGGCTGTAGTTCAGTCAGTTGAACCCCCGGCCGACGCCACCGAGAAAGTTGCTATCGCTGGAAGTGGACATCCTCTTATAGACTACGAGGTCTTGACCCACGACAACTGCACCAACCTTTCTATTGCAGACATGAGAGTGATTATTTCATACTACCCGCGCTTGAAGGTGATGTGCCAGGCGGAAGGAACGGTGCTTATCCCGGAAAAATTGCCGTTACCCGAAAACATCGAGTCCACCGACCCCGAAAAGGGCTTGTGGAACAAGCTCACTGACGTCAAGACGTATACGTTCAACGAGTTTATGCTTGTGCTGGAAACCGAATCCACCAAGGCGGCAATCCCCATTTCGCCATGTTTGCGCACGGTTGGCCAAGGCATGGGCACGTACGAGCTTACGTTTTCGCTCACGTTTTTGTTGGACCTCATGGGCAGTATTAAAAGAGACCTTCCTTGGTTTATTAATCTGGGAGAGCTTAAGGCCACCATGTCTTTGAACGACGAGGTGGCATATAGTAGTATCTGTGGATTTCAACAGAACCGGGTACGGCCCCTTGCGGAAGTGGCGACGTTGAGAACACACCAGAAGGTGCGCACGTGGACCATTGTCAAGACGAAAGTTCCCGAGATTCAGTACGGGCCTTGGCAAGACCTCCACCGGGTGCGTCTTTTGGCAGACAGCATAATGGCCTCTTGTGTCAGCGAGAAGTACGTGCCTGACATCTGTTCTTGGACCAACGACGATGTGTTTTCGAACCTCAGCGGGAAGTTGTCGCCGCCAACGAAGGAAACCAAGGAGTAACTTTGGTGAGGTCTGACGGTGTTGTTTGCTGGTGGGGAGACATCTCTTTTACAGGACGTAGTTGCTATTTTAATCAATGTTTATTTCAGGTGGAGTAGATGAAGTTTGGTAATACTTCAGTGTACATCTTTGGAGCGTGGTGAAGCAGGTACGAGAAGGCAGAGCGTTCTTCAATACTTGAAGGTTCAAGGCATGCCTCGTGCGTTATAATGAAGAAAAGTGTGAAAATTTGCAAACACAGGGAGTAGGTTTCTGAGGTAAAATGGCGGTATTTTGATATGTTGTGCCGTTCACCAAATAGGACATGTACCCGATGTTTTGGATTCGGGAGAAGTTGTCGGTCTCTTCACATAGTACACGGTTTGATGCGGGAAGCCATACTTTTTGGAAAAGATTCGTGAGATTGCGGTATATTGCGCTATGAGGTTAACTCGGTTTTTCAATACTGTCAATTTACACGCAGTCAAGCTTGGCGGCGGTGTGGTGGAAATAATGGTGA
This sequence comes from Metschnikowia sp. JCM 33374, assembly GCA_005406065.1. Classification (NCBI taxonomy): domain Eukaryota; kingdom Fungi; phylum Ascomycota; class Pichiomycetes; order Serinales; family Metschnikowiaceae; genus Metschnikowia; species Metschnikowia sp. JCM 33374. Next base: position 32,292 of record BIMT01000096.1, read on the forward strand.
TAACTTGCGAGTGCATCGATCTCTCTGACCTCGCTATAAGGGTATTTCATGTCACCGCTGCCTGGGAACGCTGCCTGGGAATGAAATTAAATTGTTGTCGAATCTAGAAAGAGTGAACTTGCGTACATTGTCACGATACGAGGTTCTGGAATCTGCCCAAGCCGTCTAACTAGAAAAACGGCTTCTCCTTTTTGGTTCTGTTTCTCCATTCTCTGGCTCGTCCCCACCATGAAAAAGATCGACGATAAAACCATCGCCCTTCTTGCCTGCAACGACTCCAATGCCTCCTCCTCAAAGTCCCCCCACGTATCACTCGACGTCAGGGATATGCCGGGGTTCGGGCGTGGTCTTTAAGCCAAGGCTCACATAATGCACAACGAACGCCTTATTCGCATTCTGCCTTCCTATTTCTTGAACTTCTACGCGGTTTTGGCCCACATCACCTGCCCAACACCCTGCTCGCCGCCTCCGTTCCGCCGCAGTTTCTCTTTCGGACAGGGGAGACATTGACATTCTCCACAAACCTTGATTCATTGAAAATTGCGGGGTTCCTCCCCATGCTTTATACGCCAAAAAGGAAAAAAAAAGCATGGGGTAGAAGTATTACCTGCGAACGTACATTGATGAGACGATACTGTGCGAGAATTTGTATGGGTAAACTCTGCCGGAAACCGGCTGGCCCCTTGAGGTAATTCAAGATCCATGGATAAAGTATTTGATAAGAATCTGGACACTGCAGCCGATTTCATCACTGGAGTTGATTATTCAATAGGACTTGCCCTTTTCCCATGCGTTGCAAACTGTACGAGTATCAAAAATACAAAGGTATAGAACACGCAATAGCAGAAAAGATTTAACGGTACCGGATGAATGGACAATGCTGTTTTTTCACGGAAAATCTGTAAACAGAAAACTGGCAATCAGCCATTTCCAATGACCGACAGAGCAGCATGCGACATGCGACATAACAGTGGAGAGCGTGTGTGAAGAGAAGGGAAAGGAGCTCAAAATAGACCCTTCCAGTAATCAACAATGTATATCACCCTGGTAACATGTACGCCCGTGTTCCTGAATATCTCAGCATTACCAGAAACATTCGCTGAAACCATGTTGGCTGTGTTGACAACTCACCAATGCCAAGTCTCTTGGATAAGTCCAGCTTGTGATTTCTCAGAAAAAGTGGACGATTAGCTCGTCCCATGATCAGCCTTCCACGCCCTAAGCTTTGGAGAAGAATTTTCAGATATGCACCGAAAACTACTAGTCAACTACATCATGCGGTGTCCTCAGTGGAAGCCTACAGAGGAATTTGCAAAAGCCCCTCGTTTTCAAAGCCCCATTCGAAACACAGATTTAACAAATGTTGGGTCAAATGGTAATATTTGAATGCAAAAGTGTCTTTCTGAGAAAAAGACTGTGCAAATGACCTTTACTGATAAGCAAGCACAAATGGTGGAAACTTTACAATACCCCACTTTGTTGGAAACTTAGAGGATGTCACGGGGAACATCCCTAGAGCCTGAATCGCCTTTAAAGATACCCTCTTCAGTGATCAGCGCACAATAAAGGGGTGTAGTTTGACAAACCATTAGGAGCAAGTTTTTAAGCTATGCACGAAACTCGTCCTGTTTTGCCTTATCGTAACAGGAAACGATCTGATCAAAGACTTTCGGGATCGCGAGGATATGTTCGTTTATCGGAAAGATAATAATTAACGATCTCATAAAGCTTATGGGAGTATATTACACCAAATATGTGAGAAGAACCGAGCGACGCTGCTAAAAAGGAAAGAACAATGAACATGGAAAACAGAAATGCATCGGCCAAATAGCATCAAACACTCATTCCAATAACCCCACAAAAGAAACCTGTAGCTAGGAAACCAGCATTTCCCAACCCCCATATATCCACGTATACAGTATAATCACCGCAATACAACGTCGTGTCATTGATGATTCGGTTATGCCAGAACAGGTCAAAAAGAAGCAGGAACAAAAAATGTGGCATATCTTGCCGAGCTCGGATATACCGTCCCTTGCATGTTTTACTGACTTGGGCCTGATCGTTTGTACGTTTTAATCCCTCATACCGGAAGATGTTTCACCACGTGGGGTGCCACGGCTCCGGCTGGCTCGAGCCTGGAGAATGTTCCAGGAAGGGTGTAGCATAGGGCCAAATGTAGTAAGAAGCCAGAGAAAAAGGAAGAGGCAAGAGGGAAAGAAAGAAGAGAATACGGAACTGAGAAGGAAGAATAAAAGAAAAAGAAAAAGAAAAGAACAAAAACCCTCGCACTGTTCATGCTTGCTAATCTCTCATTTCCTGCTTCGTCTTTTTGACGTTGGTGTGGCCCCGTTAGCGAATATTACCTGCGAAATTGCGCCTGCACTGCCTATTCGCACCACCACACTGCGTCCGCCACAGCCCCGTATCCAGGTCAAATATGTCGAATTCCGAGCCGACCCGGCCTTGCGCGTCGTTATCAGCAAACCAAACAAAAAAAAAAAAAAAAAAAAAAAAAAAAAAAAGAAAAAGAAAAAGAAAAGAAACAGGTCTTGGTAAAATACCTCAATGCAGAAAGAAAACAAACGCTGCATTCTGTACTGCCAATTGGCTCATGGGTTTCTTGTTTTGTTTTGTCTTGTGTTTTCTTTTTGTGTTTTTTTTGTGTTTTTTTGGGGGTTTTTTTTTTGTGTTTTCTTTCTATGTTTTCTTTCTTATCTTGTATCTTCTTCGTGGCACGTTGTCAAAAGCTGCCGCTGTAATATCCTTATCACTCATTTTTTGGTTCGTATTTCCGGGGAATTTTTTTTTTCTCGCACCTCCCCTCCGCCTCACGGCTTATCTCTGTTATCTCTAGGGCCATTGTTCCCGGTTCCCGATATCGACACGTTCTCTGGGGTTTGTTTTCTGCCCGTCACGCTGCTTCTCTTTCCTATCAACACAAAAGCCTTTTTCGTTTTGAACCCCTTTTGTCCGTTTTTCGAAGCAACAATAGCTGCAAAAGCCGCAAAAAAAAAAGCGCTTCCTCAATAAGATTCTTCCTTGCCGCTGGCCAAGCCTCTGGTTCCACATACTCGCATACCTTGGTGGTTGATCCTGCTGACGTACGACGTGTGACCAATCTACACTTTGCGGGTGCTAAAATTAACGTAACACGTTTTTTTTTTTTAACCACACACCCACAACCTGGCGCCAAAGCCCCAAAATTTTTATCTGCTACCACCAGGTGACGTGAAAATCAGAAAAAGTGATAACGTGACCACACAAGAAAGGGGTATACCAAGCAAAACCCACGGCTTTAACCGCTCCCGATAACCCCCCAAAACCCTTCCGGTGGCAAAAGGCCAAACTTGCCATAATCGGGTCATCTTTTCCGAAGCACAATCACAGACCCGGTTAGTTTACTCCCACCAGCTAGTTCACCTGCCCGTTCATCCGGCCCAATCACTGACTCGGCCCAACCTCTGACTCGGCGCTTGGTGTATTTATTTATTCGATTTCGACGGAGGCAAACGAAATCTATCCAACCCTCCCAACCCATCCCAAGTCCAAAAACTCCCCCTTTGCAAATGACCTATCAACTGCCGCTCAGCTTGGAACCTTCCTTGCTAGAAATGGGGTTTCTGGCCCCGCCACAAAATCCCCACCAGCACCCCCTTCAACACCCCCTCCAACACCCCCACCAGCACCCCCACCAACACCCTCAAAATCCTCCCCATAATCTCCCAATGACGCTGACGCCGATACTGCTGATGCTGATGCACCCGCTGCAGGCGCCCCCGGCACCGGACTGGATCCCGCCCCCGGCGCTGCTCGGAACAGTCAACTCGGATGCCATTGATTTCAACGACGAAGTCTTCTTTAATTATAACGCCATGCCATCTTACACCACGTCCGCCACCGACCCGTTTGCAGTTGCTGCTGCTGCTGCGGCGGCGGCAGCGGCGACTACGGCGGTGGCTGGCTCTCTGCTGTCGCTGCTGACGGCTAACTTCGACTTCCTGTCGTTGCACACACACGATCTGGCGGTGTCGCCACTAAAGTACCACGAAGGGCTCGATACCCACTATTCACATAATCGCCGCTTTCTGCTGGCAGTGGAACAGCTCAACCGTATGTCATTGCGTGCGCACAGTAGCCTGAAACTGCTGTCTCCCGACCTTTATGCGGTTCTAGCCGATCCCCAATCCAACGCAGAAGGACGAACCATCAACCCAAGACACCTTTTTGGTGGTCCCGATGGTGCCACCAGCAATAATAATAAGAATAATAATAACTCTGCTTTCGATAGCTTCGGCGGCAACATGGCTGGTCCACGTGCGTCCACCCGGTATATATTACCCTCGCTGGTGCTGTCGCCATCGCTCTCCACTTTCTTCGCCCAACTGAACGCAATCCAAGAACACCCAGAGTACCAAGGTGACCAAGGTGCAAACAGTACAAATGCTTCGGCTAATGTAAATGGCCCAAATGGCGCTACACTTGATGCTGGTCCTGTTGGTGATAGTGGTGGTCTTGGGAGTACCGGCGAAGCCATTGACTTCGCGGCCGGTTCCGGTGGCTCTCATTTAACAGACCCTGGCCAAATCGCCCCAATGTCCGCATTAGCTCCCGAAGATGCCCGTTTGCATAGCCTGCTACTGCCACAAGACCAACATTTAGCACTCAATAACCCACTCAACCCCTACGTGATGAATGACGAATGTGTAAGTGCCATCACTTACTGGCTCAACAACACAGCAGATGTGATTCTGGAAAAACCCATGGCTAGTACCGCCAATGCTGCACGCAACCCTACTGGTGTCATGAAACCGGGCTGGGCCCGCCGTAACTCAATCCAGGTTGTTTCTCCGCGTACAGAAGATGGTTCAACAAAGGCCGTACGTGCTTTGTCGATGGAACAAAAGCGCCGGAGACGCAAGTCATTTAACAACTCTTCTATCCCGCAGATTTCATTGCCGGCTAATGTTGCGCTCAACGTGTCGCTGACGCAAGGAAAGAACCAGACACAATTAAAGACCCAATCGCAGGCCCAAACTCATACTCAGAATCAACATCATCATCAGAACCAGAACCAGAACCAGAATCAGAATCAGAACCAGAATCAGAATCAGAACCAGAACCAGAATCAGAACCAGAATCAGAATCAGAATCAACACCAACACCAACATCAACACCAACTATTGTTTCTGCATCTTTCCCATGATGGAAGTCTTGACGCTGGTGGTGTAGTGCTGCCTCAAAAACTTACTTTACCGCTGTCGGTGAAACAAGACGAAGCTAGCAAAGATGTATTTCCGAATGACAGTTTTGACGCTATGGATCTATCTTTACCAGAAGGAGACATTTCTCATGGTTTGCAACCGGGACTTCTAAGAAGTGATCATGAGCACACGGTGAATGGTAATGTGATGGATTTGGATGAACACACTGCAAATGCACCACAAGGACTGGCAGATGCGGCGGACGATGAACCCAAACCGTTTCCATGTCCTGATTGTGATAAGCAGTTTAAGCGCCTGGAGCACTTGAAACGGCATATCCGGTCGGTTCATTCCAACATCCGGCCGTTCCATTGCAAGTATTGTGACAAGAAGTTCTCGCGGTCAGATAATTTGGCCCAACATCTGAAAACGCACATCAAAATCAATGCGAATGGCACAACAACGGTGATCTATGGAAACCCAAACCCGCAAAACCGTGGCGGAAGAAAAAAGAGCGTGAGCGATATGGGCATGGACATGTCGCCTCGCCTGAATGAACACACATAGGTTGGTAAGGTGGCACATTTCAATTCAGAAGGCAGGAATCCTTCAAAGAAAACACTCAAAGAGTTTTTGAACTGTAATATATTGTCTCTGCATGAGGCATCCTAGCAAAAGTCGATAGGGCGATGGTTCCCGGTGAGTCGTTTGGCATAGTGAACAGGATATACACCATGTTTTAATATACGTTATGCAAATTTGAAGCTATGGTTTAGCTGGTATCGTGAACCAGAGTGTATAATTAAGCGCGTGAAATCTATTTAGTGTATTAAAATTATTGATGCTCGTGTTATTGTTCGCTGTAGGTTCGTAACCTCGCCGAGCCTACTGGTGGTTTTGACATTATTCACATAAGGAATAAATGATGTATTTTGATTGCTTGCAACATGACATATATGTAATAACATCTCTCTAAGTTAACTTTCCAGAAGCCACCCAGTACGTGTGCATTCCAGTGTCAGAAACAAGAGAAAAAAATCTCAGGAAGGTTGATTTACCTCCAAACCAAAACATAGAAATCCCCAAGGCATACATGATGGTTGAAAATGCGGTCATGACAAAATAGCCACTTTAATTCATCAAATTTGGAGGATCGTGTGGACGTGGGTTCCCCTAGAAAAAACCGAAGAAATGCTTTTCGAGCACAGTATGGTGGGCACCCAGTCATGGATTAACCGATAATATTGTCCCGGACGATAGAGTGAAGCTTCAAAAAGGACTTTTAAAAGAATTCCAAAAGAATTCTAAAACACCTCGTTAACACTGGTTAGTAGGAGTCGACGAGGTATTATGGCACCATTGGGTTATCATAAAAAGCTCAGTAATTGCCCATACTCGTCTATACACATGAGCGAAGATCCCCCACGGTCTTCATACCAACATTTTCCCATAAATAAGACCAAACCAACGTCAAAAGGCATATTTTGGCTTGGGCTCAAATAAAAGTGGCTCGGTTTAATAGACGTGACAGTCCATCATGGCACGTCACCACCCACACATCCTAAAGCTGGCCGCGGATCCGACGTGCAAGCTGGATGTCTTTCTGCATGATGGTGACACGTTTGGCGTGGATAGCACAGAGATTGGTGTCTTCAAGCAAATGGATAAGGAAAGCCTCCGAGGCTTCCTGGAGAGCCAAAATGGCATTGGACTGCCACCGGATGCCGTACTCGCCGCCAATATACACGTCGGCGATCTCCTTGACTAGCCGAGCAAACGGGAGTTTCCGGAGCAAAAGATCGGTGCCTCGCTGGAACTTGCGGATTTCTCGAAGCGCATTTGTTCCTGGTCTGTACCGTCTTTTCCGGGCCCCGGCATTGGATGGAGGATCTCCTGGCAAATTGCGGTAGAACCCCACATCTGTGGCGGGACGAGGCGCCCGAGGCGCCCTCAGGGATGAAGTTTGACGGTTGGGGTTTGTAGAAAGTCTAGCCATGGAAAGCAACGGGATGTTTTGGGTTTTTGGTGGGGTGTTTGCGTTGTTTGCTAATAGGGTCTGTTTAAGTAATTTAGCTATTTTTTGGGAGTTTTTCCGTGTTATCGCGAACATCGCATTTGTTGTATACGGTGTGTATATAACAGATGATGGTTAAATTCTAGATCCATCCTTCGAGCTGCGTGAATTCGGTGAAACGATGTAGTTCACGTATTCCATATATTTCAGATAGTCCTTTGGATGTATTCAGAGGATATTGGTAATTTGCCGCATGGCTTTAGGACATTTGGTGGACTTTTGGTGGAGTGTGGCGGACGATTGCTCAGTTATGGGACGCGCACGCCTCCCATGCCAAATAAGGATATATTTCCCAATGCGGGTTAATTATCTGCATGGGATGCCAGCAGGGTGTTTTTGAACTCCAGCAAAAACCCACGCATGGCGTGTTTCCGGGGGGTTTGTATGGAAATGGAGCTGTTTCAGTCGGGAATGAAACGGTGTTAGTTCTTTTTATTGTGGTTGGTGGATGTGATTACTGGGTAGATGGGAGTCCGTACCCTTGCGTGGAGCCCTGTGTGGACGCGTTCTTATCAGGCAATTTGGCAAATTTTGCTGATTTCTGAGTGTATTAGTGCAACAAGTGACCAATTTCTATTTTTACAGGGCGCCATATCCCGACGTTATTATAGGACTCTTTCTCACTCATACCAATAAGTATATCCCATAAACCCCCTAATAGATGGCAACTCATCACAGTAAAACCAAACACTTGAACGTGATTTCACTCTCCTGGGAATAAATTGTCATCCAGATTTCTCCCCAAGATAATCTCAACACGAATTATATTGGAGTATATTCTCGCATTTGCCTGAGTGTCCATGATAACAGAAGAGGGGGGGAGTTCCGCCATTTTCAGATTCCTGGTTTCTGCCCGCTTTTATGACTTTCCCGTTAATATTTCGTAGGTTAGCATACATGGTACTTTTTGTGCAGCCAGTTCTCTCAAGTTCTTGCCATTTTGGAAGCCAATTTTTCCCACCAATATTTGCACTCAACGGTTTTGGATAGTTCTGGGAGACTCCTGTAAAACGGGTACCAGCTTTTATTTAAGTCCAGGTCAATTACAACAACAATAAATGGGTCTTTGGAGGTTCTAATCATTTCTGGGCTCTAATCCTTTTTGATCAATTGCACGAGCAAATCGTTCTATTGATCTAAACCAAAGAGTTTCATATAATCTTTGATTCGTATCACTTTCCCATAACACCCAAATGAAGTCTTATTTTAATCTGCTTCATTTTTTTGATCTCCAAAACAATCTACGTCTTGTGCCCATTAAAAAGGACACATGAGATGTATGGTTGCAGAAAACAATAATATAACAACGGTATTCACTATAGAAATCCATTTGAGCAATTTAAAAACCTCGCCTCGAAAACACAGGGATGTAAACTACTTGAGTAAAAAAGCATCAATCCAGAATCACAGCACATCATCACAGCCTTCTGAGTTGCCCTTTTCGCCCGTGACCATCGATACAACGCATAAACCCCCACACAATGCATGGGCCCTAATTATAAGGCAAACGAAGGTCAGTCAACATTTTCGTCATGCGTGTGAAGCGGTCGGTCTCATAATAACCAATGAAAAACTTCATGTTTTTCTCATTGAGACCATTAGGACACGCGGTAGGGAAATTCAACGGCGTTTTGCTTCCGGCCCCGTTCATTTTATTGGTTTCCCAAATGGCCATGATAATTCTATTGACCGGGTGGTTGTAAAAATCATCAAACGCCTTCTTTTCTTCTTGGGACCACCCCAAGTAAACAAGCGAGTGGTAGAACAATATGCACGTGTGAATACTCTCGGGATCACTCCTTACACTAGAAATTGACGCTTGCTTGCTCATACTGGTAATCATTTGCAGCAAGCACCGTGGCTTGTCTGCCTTGAAAATCGACATCAAGGTTTTTTCAATATCTTCGTCGGTTCCGTCCGCGGAAATACTTGACCCTGGCGGCTCGTACATATTATTGGCGTCTCTGATATTGTCAATTCCCCCCATCATATCACCCAACCTTACCGACTCCGCGCCTGTTCGGATGTAGTATTTCGACGCGTAATAATATTTGCTATACTTTTCAAACTGCGGAACAAGCAGTTTATCCAACATAGTGGACGCAACAATCATTGCATAGTAAGCCTCGGGAATAGGGGTTAGAATGGTCTCGCCTCGATTGAACAACCATTCCCAATGCGCCTGGTACCTCTGCAAAAGGCGAATCTGGGCCGGAGTGTCCGACAGTTTTTTGTAGCCTAGAGTTTTGTCTCGGTAAATCTCTCCAAAATCTTGAAACATGAGATAAGCTTCACCTGTCACGGTGACGGAATCATCATCAAAAGTAGTAGTTCTGAACCACCGGAGCAACTTCTCGTAGTCAAGGGTGATTGTCGAGATGTTGTTATTCATTTTGAGGGAACTGATGAAGTTGGAGGAAATTATGAAGTTGGAGGAAAAAAAACAAGTGTATGGTCATATAATTTATGTGTGGGCGGTTAAGGGGTTTTTCGGTTGCACATGATATTTGCAGCCGACGCGTGGGGAGGCTGACCCCGTTATAGTAATATATCTTTCATAGCTTGCGTAGTTCCCAGCACAAACTAGGGGACAAACTAGGGGACTTCAAATATCTAAATTGTGAGGATAATATTTCAAGAATACGAAAGAAATATTTCCACAGTTGGTCTAGACAATGCATCGAACCTTTGCTAGAGATGTAACCCAACAAGTGAAGGAAGCGATAATTCTGCGAAGATACGCAGCACGTCAACTTCCACCCTTCTCTAAATGAACGAATAACCCAGAAGACAATTCAATAGTACCATCAATTGGCTCAGTAATTACTAGACCAAGAAGTGTACTGCGATGAAACTCGTGATCTTTCCTTCTTATATTCCATATTTAAGGGCATAGGTGAATACACATCAAGGCTGCTTTACGTTGTGTCGTGAAATATATTTTCCATAGATAAACATACCCCTTACTTTGTGGGGTGAGATCTACCTCCACTCCTTGTTCTTTCAAAAGATGCGACATTCATAACTTTGACGTCATTTTGGTCCATCATAGCCCCACTAAACCATGCACTGGCATATTCTCGTTAGTCTTCGTATTTAACCCCTCTCTTGTCTACCCAAAGCTTTGCTTTCACCAAGAATCCTCTTAGAACACCTTTGTTATTGGTAAACAGCATTTCCCCAGAAAACTCCCATTAAACAAGTTTAGAAGTGGTGATGGTTTTAAAGAGGATACCAAGAACGGACCCGCCATCCACATCCATGTTTTGGCTAAAACAAATCTCTTCGATTCAAAGAAATACAATCAATGGCTATACATATCACATATACTATTTACACATCATTAATCAACGAAAATCCGGTCAACTGTTCTGTTTTTGAAAAAGAAAACCGGCAACTTTCAATCACAACTGTTTGCGGCCCAACCTATCCAATTTAAGATTCAAAGGAGTTCATGCCAACAGTGCATGTCCTACTCATTCCAATCGAGCCCCAATCAACTAGCTCTTGTTTTATGTCCATTGTATCCGGGAGAAAAACAATCCCTTTGAATCGGCACTTTTTATTTTTCCCTCTTTATCTCTTCAATATAGAACAGGAGTCATACACCAGTTTGCCCCTCCCATGGACCCCTACTTAGATTCGGCGTCTCCACCCAAATTATCAAAGTCCAACTCAAGCTTTCCATCCAAAAGATCGTTTAGGCCATCCTGGATCGACATGCTCTCGTCATCAATGGCCATCAGCGCCAACTCTTGTTCTTTCTTATATCCACCCAAAACAGACTTCATGCGCCAGCCAAACTCCGGGAGCGACGACACATCCATGATCCAGCAAGTGCCAAACACCACCATGGACGCCACTGACCCACAAAGCATGGTTCCCGTACCCACAGCCACGGCGGCATCCATGGCAAAATTGTAACTGAGAGGGGGCTGATGGTTGCCCTGGAAAAGCGATGGGATGTACTGCCGGGTGATGGTGGTCTTGTAGGCAAACCGGGAGGTGAAAATGGTGGCGGCTGCAGCCGTTAGGAAGAAAACCGCCTGTTTTTTACGTCTGTCGATGTACTCTGGAGAGGCATCTCCGAGCTTGAATTGGAGTTTCTGAAGCGTCTGTTTGAGAGTAGTGGTTTCCGACATTTGGAGGTTTGTTGTCATGTGACGTGACTGTGCAATTTTTTCGGCCTGTGATTTGTGTAGCGTGTGTATTTTCGTGTAAAAATACGATATTGGAAAGGGTGTTACTGTTGATTATAGGTGAATAATTAATGGCTTTTTTCTGGTGGCCTCTATGGTGAGTGCGAATTTGGCGGGACAGGGAAATTACTGAGGTCCATGCCAGCGAGTTTTATTTCATAAAAAAAGTGACTTTGAAGATAAAAAAGTGTGTGTGCTATTTCGACAGGTGGATATTTCTTTAATCTTCAAGTAGGGAATGTTGTGTATTTTTTTCTGTCTCCGTGGCACTTCTAGATGTTCTTATAGACAAGAAAATATCTTTATTGAGCAATATCCTTATAGTTAAATGTAAACAAATAAATATCCTTATAGACAGTGACTTAAGATTGAATACTCAGTACTCTTGAGATCTAATATTTGAGTGTGTTTTGTCAATTTTTTTTTTTTTTCATTTCGGGATGTAAATCACCATATGTAAACAAACTTGACTGTGAAATTGCAAAAACCACCAGGTGCTCCAATTATCCCTGATATTGAGTAGATGTAATCTAATAAACTGTTTCTTCGTAACGACCTCAATCTTTTTCTCGGGAAAAGTTTCATCAAATCACTTTTTCTATATATTTTCTTTTTCCCCGCCGATGAATTCTTTTCACTAAACACCCCTAGAGTCACTTTTTCATTATTAAAACGTAGTCCTTTCCAAATTCCCGGTTGCAGTTTCGCAATCATTAAACATATCGAAAGCTGAGATTCTTTCGTGACTGCTGATGTTAGGAGTGGCAACTTCCTTTCATTGGTTAAATTATAGCCTGCCACAAGTCTAAGATACACCGAGAAAGCAGAGGGATAATAAAGTGGGTTACATTCCAGATTTCTGGTTTATGTTTTGATAGAACACGGTCCGTTCTAATAAGGCACTGATGTTTATATGTGTGAATTCCAACAATCTCTGGCTGCAATGGACACGGGTCAACCTATCAATGTTACGTTCAATGATGACTACTAGCGCTTTCATAAGATTACCATCGAGAACGGCACCCACGTGTTAGATTATTTAACTATAATGATACCAGTCTATAGTGGAAGATCACCAATGCCGAGTAATGTTGGCCTAGTGTCGCCAGGTAAACCTAGAGCCTAGAGGGACTGACACCAACCCCCACTTGTCTCATTCATGGTTAATGGATTTCTCGGGAGTCATAGATTTGCTCATTTACATAGTCTCCTTAGATGATACCTCAGAAAAATACTGTCCTTTGAAATCTTCAGGTAATTTTTGTATTAAGCTCATCCTTTTCGCAGTCACGATCTAAAAGATATGAGGGTTATGATGAAGTTAATTTGGGACATTCAGAATTACCCGATCAGGTTCTGTTTATAAAAGTATGACGACCATTAGTATGGAGCCCCAATTTATCGACACATCACATGGGTACATCTCAGAGAGTAGCCCACCCGGAATGCTTGAAATCTCATTCAGTAAACTTTGTTTTCGGCCTTATTTTATTCCCCGATTATATATAAGGCTAAATACTAATACTTTTTTTTGATATTTAATACAATTCTGGCTGAGTTCACTCTGATGGACCATGCCAATTAGTGGTCACAAGGAGTCCTCTACCTTGTGAAGTCTCTATTTTTTTTTCTTAATTTCTCTGTGGAAATTAATCTCTAGATTTCCTCTTTGAAAAGACCAGCTTTCTTGCCATCTTCGTGGATCGAGAGAGCATCATCGAAGTTGCTGGTAGAAATCGACTCAGACTTGTCTACCTTCACGTCCTTCTCGGCAGCCTTGGTGTCCTTGGCAGCATCCTTGACTTCGGCCTTAGTTTCCTTGGCAGATTCCTTGACTTCAGTCTTGGTATCCTTTTCAGCCTCCTTGACTTCAGTCTTGGTATCCTTTACAGCGTCCTTGACTTCGGCCTTGGTATCCTTTACAGCTTCCTTGACGTCAGCCTTAGTGGACTTGGCGTCTACCTTTGCTTCAGTGGCCTTCACTTTTCCAGAGGCAGTTTTGGCCTTGGAGTCCAGCTTAACGGAAGGAAGAGATGTCGATGTGAATGCGTCCTTGATTCTGGCTCTAAAGCCCTTCTTCTTTGGCGATTCCTCGACTTTAGGTTGAGCCTTCTTGGGCTTGATGGCTTCTTTCTTGACTGGCAAAACTTTTTCTAACTTCTTCTCCTCTTTCTTTTCCTCCTTGGGTTCTTCCTTCTTTACTTCCTTAGGTTCTTCCTTCTTCTCCTCTTTCTTGGCCACCTTCTTCTCGTCAACAGAGAAAAGAGAGCCAGTGTCACGAATCTTGTCTTCATCAATGGAGTCTTGCAAGTGTTCAGGAAGCTCTTTGTTAACTTCATGCTCGCCCTTCACCTTCTCGTCAATTTGCAGGTAAATGTCCTTCTTGTGGCTGGCCTTGGTAGCAATGTTTTCTTCCTTCTCTTTAGTCAAGGCCTCGATCTCACCATCCAACTCTTTGTGAGTAGCTTCGACCTCCTTGAAAGTCTTTTCGGAAGATTCCGTCAATTCCTTGACTTCTTTGTCAGTAGTCTCACGCTTTTCGAAAAACTCTTTGTGCTCCAGGGTGGTGGATTCGATCTTGGTGTTAGTCAGTTCTAACTTCTCCTTCAATTCCTTGATCTTGGCTTCGTTCTCGGCCTTGAGCTTCTCAGCACTTTGAACTTCAGTGGACAATTGAGTCTTAGTATCAGTCAATTCCTTCAATTTTCCAGTCTCGACCTTCAATTCATCAAGAGTAGGCTTCAAAATCTCATCCTTCTCCTTTTGCATCTTTTCCAACTCTTCCTTGCGGTCCTTGATCAAACCACCTTCCTCCTCGGAGATACGGTCTTCATTGTCTTTCTTCTCCTTCAACAAAGCTTCTTTCTCCTCGGCATACTTGGCCTGCAAATCACGCAATTCCTTGTCCTTGTTTTCAACAATGGCATTTTGCTCACCTTGGTAATCGGTGAACTTTTGGTCCTCGGCCTTCTTCTTGTCTTCGTTGGCTTGAACGCGAGCGTCCTTCTCCTTCAAACGTTGGATTTTCTCGGATTGCTTACGGTTCTCCTCATCTTTCTTAGCCTTGGCATGCAAAGATTTAAGCTCAGTCTGCTTGGTTTGTTGGGCCTCATCAAATTCTCTTTGAGATTTTGCCTTGGTGTCAATATCGTTCAAGACTGGCTGGACAATCAAATTGGCTAACTTGTCCACCTCAGAAAGGGGCAACGACAAACCACCACCCAAGTCAACCATTCCAGACTTGTGGGACTTCAATCTCTCCTCTGAGTTCTTTTGAGCTGCGGCCAAAGCCTTGCTGTACAATTGGGCTTGCTCCTTGTAGTTCAACTGGTTTCCCAGGTTGAGGGAGTCCAATCTCTCCTTAGCCTTGGCGCTAGCGGCGGCCAACAACGTAGCGTCAACAACGTCAGCGGCTTGGAAGGTGTTGGAACGCTTTTGGGTGGAAATGGAGTCAGTGTAACCAGAACCGTGCTTCAAGGTCAAAGCACGACCAGCAGATTGAGCAGCACTCAACTCTTGGTTTTTGTTCGACTCAATTGGCTTGGAAGCGAGACCGGAACGGTGGTCCTGGCCTGGGTTGAATCTCTTGTTTAACAACAGCGACGAGTTCTTGTCAGCAACCTGAGAAATCTTGGCAATGTTGAGCGTCGAAGCAGGGGTTGGCTTT
The DNA here is from genome assembly GCA_005406065.1 of Metschnikowia sp. JCM 33374. Taxonomy (NCBI): domain Eukaryota; kingdom Fungi; phylum Ascomycota; class Pichiomycetes; order Serinales; family Metschnikowiaceae; genus Metschnikowia; species Metschnikowia sp. JCM 33374. Next base: position 47,436 of record BIMT01000096.1, read on the forward strand.
GAGCTCAAACCGTGTTTGGCGACAAGTTTCTCTGGTGTGGTTCTGAGGGACATTGTGGATGTCGAGTTGGTGTGAGCTTGCTTGTAGACAGATCCACGGTTGTAGGACAGTGGGATACCCAAATCAGGGTTAGGCGTAGGCTCTGGGACAGCGTCCTTCGACTTCTCCAACTTCACGGCCAAAGCAGCATTGTGCGCTTCGGGGGCAGCACGCAAACGCTCATAAGATGGCTTGACAGTCAAATCCGTCGAGGCTGCCAACAAAGCAGCAGTGTCAGAAGCACTAGAAGCGACACCAACAGATGCTTTTCCTGGGCTGTTGTAAAAGCCTTGCTTCAACTTTTGCTGGTACAAAGCTTGCTGGGACAATGGCTTGCCTTGGGCTTGGTAAACAGACATGGTTGATTAAGATAAAGGGACACGATAAATTCAGTATGAAACCGGGATTAAATCTCAGTGGGTAATTTTCTTTTCTTAGATGATGAGCCTTGGAGTAAACGAAAGAGAAAAGTAACGATCGTTTGTGTCAGTTGGTTCAAAATGTTCAAGAAATAAAGTTCAACAGGCGCTTGTTCTCGGGTGTGGCAGTTATTCGGGGATGTTATTCTCGAATGATTGCTTGCTTGCGGTGTTGATGTTTTGTTTTGTTTTCGTAAAAAGTATCAGTAAAGAACGTATAAACCTTCAATTGCCACGATTTAGAAAATAAAAGAAATGTTCCAAACGAAGCGACAATGCGTTGTTTTCAACAAAAAAAAGGATGGACGTGATAGTGGGGACAGTTGCTTGCGCAATCAACGGGACCGGCCAGAAATTGGACACACTGGGAACGTCGCCTGCACATGTGGCGCGCGATTAATTGAGCCAAGTCCAAGGGGCGGCTGAAAATACGCAAAAATTGCGAGATGTAAACACACGAAGGGGGAATGCAACCACCATAATTTCCACAAGGTAATATTTGCAAAAATATCCGCTATGTTTTGACACGGAAACACACTTGGGGGCCCCCGATCTTGGGGTTTGAATGTATCACAATGGGAAATGAACGCCACAATCCCGCTCGGTAATTTTTCATGCGCTCAAAAAAGCAAGTGTAAGGCCATATTCGGGAATGACGTAGCATGAATGCTGGTACTGCACGACTGTATGTAACGTGGATGGAAGCCGCAACAGAAGGTAGAAAGAAAGAAAAAAAACCAAACAAAGATGGCAGAACAAAACATTAGCAATTCGGTTATTATAAATCGTTTCCGATGGGTCTACATGCCCAACGCATGTATGGTTCGGAGTGTTTGTTCACCTTTGAGGCAGTTCTGGCTTTCGTAGAACTTGCTTGATGCGTATCTTGATGCCCGGCGAAGGAGCGCCCTAGGTTATAACAGCGCATGCATTGGTTCGAAATTCCACAGTGCCTATCACCACACCATCACCATCACCATCCACCCCCCCCCCCACGCCTCACAAAAAAAACTCCAGCCACACCCGTGCCCCAGAACCTGTGGTAAAAAAAAAAAAAAAAAGAATGGAACATCAAAAAACGACATCGATATACCTGTGAGCAATGAATTGTAGAGGCAATCGGATGAATTCACATGTGCCCCATCCTCGGATTGTCTTCTTAAGCACTCTGAGCGTGTTCGTCCGCACCATACTTTCTCTCGATATAGGCGAATGCTGAAGATAATTTCAACTGCTTCACGAACAACATTTCAGCTAAGAACCTAGGGCACCAAGACATCAAGTGGCCCACAAAATAGGCCGCCCCGCCCTCTGTAAATATTCAATTTGCCACCCAAGTGTTGTCTTTCGAAATCATTCACGACCTGATAAGCATACTTCTCTGCAGGGATGGGCATGCTCCGATCTGACATTTCCCGGAGCTCGGCAAGGGGCTCTTCAATACCAGGAACTTGGAACAATGAGCCCTCTGGTAGACCACGATCATCTTTGATGGGAGTTCTCACGCTGCCCGTAACAAAATTCAACACTGTAACCCCAAAGGGCTTCATCTCCACTCTGAGCGTAGCTACGTACTGATGAAGTGCTGCTTTTGTGGAGGAGTAGATACTCAAGAACGGAACCGGAACAACACCGCTAACCGAACCGGTGAAACCAATGGTACCTTTAGCTTTAATTAATAAAGCAGTAAATTCTCTGGTGATACGGATGGGCGCGAAGACATTAACTTCGTAGCAGCGCGCCACGATTTCGTCAGCAGCATCTACTGCTGGGGTTGTACATGGCTGGCCAGCATTGTTATAAAGAATATCGAGCCTCCCATCATTTTCTCTGGAAATCAAGTCACGAAGTTCACAGACATCTTTAATCTGTGTTACGTCGCAAACCACCGTGATTACCCCCTGTTCTTTCAAAGGTTGCATGGGCTCCAAGCGCCTGGCACACGCGTAAACTTTATAGCCGCGCTTAGCAAACTCAGAAGCCGTGGCAAATCCTATACCTGAGGATGCACCAGTGATTAAGACGACTTTTTGGCGGGACATAGTTTGTTTTTTTTTTTTCTTGAATGGGTTCAACGAAATTGTGGTAAACCGGCGGTCACGGGTCATTTGGATTAGAGATCAGGCAAGACCGCGCAACGAAAACATTCACGTGCATCAATTCAAGATTGGCCATCACCCCCCAAAATATAAAAATTGAAAAATTAAAAAAAAAAAAAAAAAAAAATACTTACCATTGGGGTTTCAAAATATCAAATTTATCCTTTGTTTTGATGGAAACTCTGAAAGTCCATCTTGTGTACCTTCTCATTTCATCGAATGTTTTCCCTGTTAACATGGGTCCAATCTGGTTTGTGGGGCGACGCAATTTCAGATACGCGTCTGGAGTAAACCGTAATAACAGACACATGGCTGCAAATGCGACTATTCTTCGTCCAGTCTACATTTATGCACATTTCGGTTTTGTTCCTTTTTTTTTTTTTTTTTCCTTTACCCCTGGGGAAACCAATGCCCTTTTATAGTTTTTAAGTTCGGGTGATCTCGGGTAAACACGCGTCAACTTTAGTGACACTTCTGTTTTCTTATTGACTACCATTTTCTTTTTTGTACCGACTATGGGCGTTGATAATTCTTCAGTATTTACTTTTTTTTTTCTTATAATAGGATGAAAGGGACACTCACTTTTCCCGTAAATAATGCCACGATTTCTCTTCGTGGACTACACTTAACCATCCTTTAACTTTTGTTCAGTTTAACATGGACTTTAACGTCCGATCAGCGATTTCGCCTACTGGGGCAGGCTACATATAATTGCTCAAACTTGACCGAGTTTCTTGCAATACAGTGAGCTATTTTATCGCCTTTTTGTGGGGCTTTCCCCTCATTTCTAATTTCTTTCGGCGTACACATATTGTTCCCGCGTACGCCGTGGATATAAAGTTATGTTTATGCCTGCCTCAATGGACGGCCAAGCTATTTACCTAAGCAAATGACCAGATCACATATTGTTGAATTTGCATTACAGCAAATTGCCGCCTACTAGACTCTCACCTCCCAGGACTTCGACGCGACACGGCCATACGTATGTTACTTTGCTGCGTCAAGATTATGCTCTAATTGATAATCCTGGGGAAAACCACTCAACTATGCCACATTATTGTATTCTTTAAAGACTGAGGATTACAGCCGAGTCTCATCACACAGAAAAGGGCATTTGAACAATGTGACTTGGTTGTATGCCAGAACCTCCATATCCAGGCATGAAACGAACGCCTATTGTTCTTTTTGACCAGTGTTCTCCATTTTGTTTTCCTTTCTATTTTTCCGTTTTTTTTTAAGAAGAGGGGTAGGGCAACTCGGAATTTTCTTTGGTATGCTTCAGGTATTTTTTGTCATCAGCATCAGATATTGCAAGCATGAAAATCATAATGTTATCAGAAGGACTTACGCCAACCGAAAAGAATGATCAGGAGCGGAAACGGGATGCCAAAAAGAAGGCCAAAAACAGAAACAAAAAGAGAAACAAGAAATTGAGAAGATTAAAAAATGCCCACTTACATGAGTCTTTGCGTGGAATTTTCCAAGACAAACAGGTGTCGATTCAAACCCCCAATCATTCAATCGTCATTCATCCAGGAATGTCTATCGAAGATGCCATCAAAACATGTCCTATGCTAAACTATTTATTCTTGTCAGAAGCAGTGCATCCACAACTTGGGTGGCTTGCATGTTTTCTTCAAAGGTATGGTCACATCACTTCGGATCAATTTCAATTACTCATAAAGCATCCTAAATTGCTGAAGCAATTGGACTGGTTCAAAACAGTGAGGAATTATTTCATGTCGATCCCAGCCCACTGTCGTGATCGTTCGGCCGGACAGCTTAAGTACTTTACAAATCAAGAAATCCACCGGATTATGTGGATCAAAAAGGCTGCCTGTTTCGGGGTTATTCTTTTGCGGGTGACGTTGAACGAAGTAGATGCCACCTCAAAATTTCCTGGTCAGCTTCTTCTGGAGATAATCGTGACCCATTTGCACAACATGCGGCTATTGATTATTGAAAACTTCAGTAAGCCAGATATCCTTAAGAAGCTCGAAAACATATATCGTGGTCTGAAAGCACGGCCTCAGAAAGTGTACAGTCAACCGGATTTGGTCTTTCTTCAACGTTTGGCGTGTGAACGAATGTTGATCTGGTTGATACCAAAATGCCAAGTTAAGTTTAACGAAAACTCACAACTTTTTGAGATGCGGTACCAGGATTTTGTGCCAGGTATGCTTGAAGACTTCAGTGTCCATCCGATACTCAACCAGTTTAGCTATAAGTCGAATATGGCCTTGAGAGAAGTTTTAAACGGATTCCGCATGAAGTGCGACACCGTCCCCATCGTGCTAAATGTTTTGGAAACAGGCCATACGTGGAGGTGCTTTAAGGTTTACTTGAAAAACGAACGACTGGTCAATTTATCCGCAGTGATGACATGTCATTTGCCTAAAGGGAGTGATTATGTGTTTCTTGAAAAGCCTGTGTTGTCAGACCCAAAAAACCCAGATTGGTACCAGGTGTTTGGTATGGTAAAGCTTGAGGAAAACCAAATCCCGAAAAGGTCATTCAATGCATTTGATTTAAATTATAGTCGCTTTGAGTTGAGCGAGTACATTCTGTTGGATAATGAATGAGTCCCGGAATTCTTGGGGTGTCTAAAGTGTGGACAGTGTACACAGTGTGGAAATTGAAAAGAATAGAAAGTCTTAATATCCCATCCCCGCCATTCTAGTTGATGCAAAACTGAACCCCAAAAGGAAACACTAAAAGGAGACACGGCAAGAAAACACCGCAAGAAAACACCAAAGGGAAAAAGTTCATTTTACTGGATTTAATCAGACGGGCGAAAGACAGAATTATTATCAAGACGATAATTATAATGAATCGAAAAAAACGCCCCTTGTTGTGCTCCGTTGTTTTTTGCCGAAGCTGGGGCCGAGCTACTGCCGATGCCGTTCCCAACACCGTTCCCAACGCCGTACGTAGCCGGGGCCTCGCTTATCTGCCAGACTCCCTTGCGCCAGAACGGCCCCTCTTGACTTCTGCGGCATTGCCCAAAACCTTGCTACGAACATCTCGCGCGGAGCCCCGCAAAATACACGTTATGGATTCCTTTTTGTGCCCTCCTCGAACCCCCAGAATCCAAATCTATAATTTAACCGAATTCGTTATCGGGCATGCTCCTTTTTAATGCCTGGTTTCTTATCTTGCGAAGACAGATCTCGTAAAGCGCAGATTGGCTGGTTATGCGACAGTGACTGCACGATCGCAGTTGGGTTTAGTCCCAATGCAGAAATCACATCAACAAAAAGCTTCTCTGCATTCTCCCAAGCAGCCCATGAGACTCGGGATTCTCCAATGCTGGTTCTATCCTTCGAGAACTTGCGGCATTTCGGAAGTACAGTCATTTTGACCCCATACTCTGGCGGCCGCTCTTTTCTTTCTGTTGTATTTGACTCTAAAAAAACGGTGCTGGTCTCTTTTTTTTTTTATTATTATTATTGTCCAACAAAAGCTGCACTATGGTTACGACCACATCCAAGAACCAAGAGTTTCCAGATCCAGACCCGACCCCCCGGACGCGTGTTATATTGGGATATGAAATCCCTGAACACATGGTGGAAAAGGCTGGGCCTTTTCTCTTGGGCATGGTGACCACATACGCTCTCCAAATATTGATGCCTATTTTTCTCTACTACACTTCGGTGACGGCCCGTTTCTTGAGCGTCGCGTTCATGTGGCTCAGTCTATCGGGTGTGATCTGTTGGTATGCGGGCCTTTTAAACCCACAAGCACTTGATTTGCAACTCTCGGTGTCAAGAATCATATCGCGTCTTTCGCCGAACAATAACGGTCCAGAAGTATCCGGTGCGTCTGCTAAAGACGACCGGCCTGGAGAATCCACTGAACAGCTCACTTCCCGTTCAGCAATGCTTGATAGTCCAGAGGATAAAGGACACCCTTCTTATATCCGATACAACCCAAGATCTATCGCTGAAAGAGAGCAACTAGAGCCCTCTCCTATAATTACTTCGCGTAATCCACTTCCACGATCACAAGCTGAAAGAGAGTCTTTAGAGCCATCCCCTGTAATTGCTTCACGGAGCACAATGCCAAGATCTCAATCTGAACGCCCACATTCTGAAAGGTCGCATGTTGAAATCGAACAGCTACAACCGGCACCGATAATACATTCCCGGCCTGCTTATCCACGATCCAAGACTGACAAGGATGAGCTAAACCCAGCTCCGACAATCAACGTCCGGCCGTTCATTACACCAATAAGAGAAGCACCACGAAAAACCCAGTCGGAGTTACAAATTCCGCAAAAGGCCGCCAAATCCACGAAGCCTGCCCTGAAAGAACGCCCGGTGTCTGAGAAAAAAGGCTCGGAAACCTCGATTCTTCGACACTTAATCCATCCAAGAAGCACAAGACGCCCAACTTCTATAAATGTTGTCGAAACTGCTACAGAATCGTCGCTGATTACCAGGCGTAGCTCTTCCGGTTCCTCGGGCAGTGACAAAAGTGACTCGAAGAAAAACAAGCCCCTCCCGGAAGTTGCAAATATTGAACTCCATGATCCCGACTACACGAAACCTCGCAGCATGGATCCATACATCGAGGATAAACACATGGCCCCTTTGGCAAGATCCAACTCTATCACTAGTAAAGCCTCGGTGCTTGGCACCAGGGCCAATTATTCCAAGTTTCTTGCTAATGTTAATAAATGAAACCTTGTGTGTACCAAGGACTAATTTGGAAGCTTCTGGTCTCCCCTAATAAACTGCGGCATCTAGTGATATTAATTTTTGACTCATTTTCTATACATTAGTACTCCTCTTCAAAGCATATCAGAGACTAACATCCCATATTGCCTGAGGACCACGCTCTTCATATATATCGGTGTCTATGAAAGAATCACCTCCATAGTTTGAATTTGCCCCGTAAATTTGCTTAGCGTAGATCTGCCCTCCCAAAAAGTACACATCTGACCATGACCCTGCCTTATCCTTTGGCTTCTTCCATTCTGGAAAGTACTCCGGGTGCTTAACCAACTTAATAGATGATGGCACTTGCGATGCTGCGTTATGCTCCCCAGCTCCGTCACCAATGTCACCAGTCAGCTGGTATGCTAGAATAGCAGAATTCACTCCCCCTTGTTCTGGCTTTGAATTCTTCGTCTGTGGTTGTCTGATCAAATAGTCCTGGCAAAGTTTGAGCACAATTGCTTGTTTCAATCCCAAAATATTAGTGGTTCCTCCAACAAATACCAAATTGTCAAAGCATTCTTGTCTCTTGTCCAAATCTGGAACATTCGATAATGCAGCGAAAATTCCCTCTGAAATAGCATCAATTAATTTCTGCGTACCTTGGAATCTTTCCTTCCCCACGGAGATTTTTTGCCCTCCGAACAAGAAGGAGTTGGTTTGCAACTCGCTGTTTTGTTTACCGTCGTTATCTTCTTGGTTAGAATCTGCGCCATCAATGACACCATTCTCCTCCGCCACAATCTTTGCCACGTCAATCTCGTCTTCATCTTTGTTCTTGGTTTCGTCCAAGTCCGCAAGTGAGTAGAACGAATCTTCGTGGTCGATCATTACCTCAAAAATGTCAGATTTCTTTAACGCTACGATTTGCTCCTCTGACAACTGAGGTAAGATCTTCCTCAACTCTTCCTCGATTGTTTTACCTCCCACATTCAACCGCTTTGAAGCGTACTTGATGGGAGATCCTCCTAATACAGGCACAATTTGCGTAGCTTCGTGTCCTACATTCACCACAAGTGATGACGATGTGACTCCAAGGCCGTACGATACGGCCACGGATAAATCCAAGATGTTGAAAGCTGTGAGCTCCAAAGTTTGAAAAACGAACTTGGTGATTTCCTCCACGGCATTCCGAGATAATGAAACGGAAGGTGTTATCAACAACAAGGGATCTGGTTTATTGTGAGAATTGGGTTTTTCTGGATGAATGACTGCAAGATAAATTTTAGAAGTGCTTTCAAGGCTTCAATGTCAACTATACGAGATCCAACTATAGGGTGTATCTTAACGAACTCGCCCGTTGGGTCGGAAGCACGATATTGGTTTGTCGACTTGTCATGGTAAACGACTGTGGGAAGTCTTATATGTGGTGGGGTTAAAGTCTCATGTAATCCAAAAAGCACCTTGGTCTCCTGCGAGCCAGCATGAATGAGAAGAAAGTTTTCTTCACGGAAAAGAGGCATTTCGTTACGCTGCTAGATTCTTGTTCTCCTGCTGTCTGTTGTTGATTTTAGTTCTAATGTTGAGTGCACGACTCGAGAGAGAGCGAGTGCGCGACTCGCCAGTTCGGCTTCAAACACAGGTATGGGTCGCATTGCACTGCCGCTGGCTGTGAAAACAACCCAAGCGTATTCTTGAATTAAAGGTTACAACCATGTTTAATAGTTTTAAGTATTCCATAAATTTCCATTATAATTGAGATAATAATTTTTTTGACCCCCTTTTATTTTTGAAACTTTTCACGTATATATACTCGAAGTTAAAGAAATATTAAGAATGATTTTGCTGGCGGCAGAAAACTAAATAATTGGTGTTTCGACTGGGACACATGCTCCTTTTATATTGTTTTCTCTCTGTTGCAAAAGAAAAAATCAGAATGAGGCTTAGGGTTTCAAATACAAATGAGGGGAATTCTTGTAAAAGAAAGTATAAATAGCGAAGTATTCCTCTCCCTCTTTTACCCCGCTTCATTTTTTTGCCTCTATGCTTTTGCAGTCACCTTGGCCATTGCTGCCCTTCTCCGCGAACACGTGATGCATCTCGTGCGTGTCGCCGCGTAAAATTTGCCTTAAGACCTGCCCCATTGCCATTCTGTCCCCTCCCCTTATTGCTCCCAACTTGGTTTTTCTAGTACAAACACAATAAAAATCACAAAACACTTTTCCCAATACCATAGCTACTTTTTTGTCTACTTTAATAAGTGGTTTGCCATTTATTGTCACTGTTTGCACAGGTTTGCGTCTAGATTCGGTCGAAATACACGCTATTTAAATCGCACAACGCGCACCTCAGGTAATGTTGGGAATATTTAGAAGACGCGTACTAACATTAAAACATTCTCACATCGCTACCACAACAACCACACCACATTTGGGAATTATGGGTCAACAATCGATTTTGAGGTTCTTCGGTGATCTGAGCAAGAATGCCGCCAAAACAGCAGGAAAAAGAAAAGCCTCCCGCGAGTCGTCGCCTGTGAGAAAGATTAGAAAGACTGAAGATTCACCGAAGGCTGATATTTCATCAAAGGCTGAGGATTCATCAAAGGTCTCGTTTCCAGTGTCTAAGTCTCCTGAACCACCAGTAGATATTACTCCACAGACCGCTACCACGCCGACCTCTGGATCAAGTGAAGGTGAAGCTTCAAAATTGATTCGAACTTTCTGAAGAAAAACAGAAACACCGCATTCTCTCTCCAACAACAAAAAAAATCTCGTATGCTAAGCTTACCTCGGTACTTGATAAAATCGAGGCTGAGCCCGGGAGATTGAAGATGACCGCTATAGTCGTGGAATTTTTCACTGAAATTTTACAACAGCATGAGTCGCCAGATGAATTGGTCCGTGTGGTGTACCTTTTCATTAATAGACTTGGGCCTGATTATGAGCCTGATTTGGAATTGGGTCTTGGAGAGACACTTCTTATTAAAGCAATTGCAGAGTGTTATGGTCGTACCCCGGCTAAGATTAAGAAAGACTACCAAGAAATTGGTGACTTGGGCTTAGTGGCTCAGAAGTCTCGGTCGGGTCAGTCTACAATGTTCAAGCCAACTGCTCTTGATATCGACACTGTTTTTGAAAATCTCACTAAGATCGCCAAGTCGACGGGTAAAGACTCTCAATCCAAAAAGATAGGTATCATCAACAAAATGTTAACCTCCTGCGACATAAAAAGTAGCGAGGCGAAATTTTTAATTCGTTCTTTGGAGGGAAAATTGAGAATTGGTTTGGCCGAAAAAACCGTGTTGGTGAGTTTAGCCCAAGCTTTCTTGAATTATGAGAACAAGTCACAAAAACGTATCTCGCCTGAATCTCTTTCTAAAGCAGAAGACGTCATTCGAGAGGCATTTTCAGTTATTCCTAATTACGAAGTCATAATTCGGAATTCATTCAAATATGGCATCCTCAATTTGTTAGAGCATTGCCAGTTGACTCCTGGAATCCCATTGAAACCTATGTTGGCAAAACCAACAAAATCTATCGGTGAAGTTCTAGACAGGTTCCAAGGTGAAGAATTCACCTGTGAGTATAAATATGATGGAGAACGTGCTCAAGTTCATCTTCTTGATTCCGGTGAAGTTCGCATCTATTCTCGTAACTCCGAAGATATGTCGCAACGTTACCCTGACTTGGTTTCTATTGTGAAAGATTTCATCAAAACTTCAGATAAGTCATCAGCTGAGAAACCAAAATCAATGCTCTTGGATTGTGAAGCAGTCGCCTGGGATCGGGAAACAAAGAAAATCTTGCCCTTTCAAGTTCTTTCAACCAGAAAAAGAAAAGATGTTGATGAAAAGGATATCAAAGTTCATATTTGTTTGTTTGCCTTTGATGTGCTATGCTACAATGGCGAATCGCTCATAACAAAGTCTTTGCAAGAAAGAAGACAATGTCTCTTTGACAATTTCAGTCCTATAGAAGGAAAGTTTCAGTTTGCAACTTTCAAAAACTCGTCCGATTTAAATGAGCTCCAAATATTCTTGGACCAGTCGGTCAAAGATGCTTGTGAAGGATTGATGGTCAAAATGCTTCATGGCGCAGAATCTTTTTATGAGCCATCAAAGAGATCCAGAAACTGGCTTAAACTCAAGAAAGATTATTTAGCTGGAGTTGGTGACTCTCTCGATCTCGTTGTTGTGGGTGCATATATTGGAAAGGGTAAAAGAACCGGTTCATATGGTGGATTCCTTTTAGCGGCTTACAATGATGATACTGGAGAATACGAAACCACTTGCAAAATCGGAACTGGTTTTTCAGATGAGGATTTGGTTTCTCTTCACGCCAAGCTCAAACCTACTGAAATTTCAGCACCAAAGCCGTTTTACATTTACGATACAACAAACTCGAATGCTGTTCCAGACGTTTGGCTCGAGCCCACTGCTGTGTTCGAAGTCTTGACTGCTGATCTTTCCTTGAGTCCTATTTATAAAGCAGCACACCAGGAATATGGGAAAGGAATATCATTGAGATTTCCTCGATTCCTTAGATTGCGTGACGACAAGGGGGTTGAGGATGCCACAACCTCGTCCCAAGTTTCGGAATTCTACGAAAGACAGGCCAATGTTGCTAAATAGGCGGTTGGCGATTAATTACTTGCATTAAATATTAGGTTTATGACTTATGACGAGTATCGATAATAAAAGACGAAAACTTAGCAACCTTCTTGCGCAAAAGGATGTGATTCAACCAAAAAGATGATAAACATGCTTCCTAGTTACACTGCCAGTTTTATTGAGCATTGTCTCGACTTTCCCGAATTCGAGACTGGATCTTGTTGCTTAGACTATTCGTGGGCTTGCCATTTGTCTTCTCGGCAAGGCTTTTTCTATCGATCCTGCTGCCAAAATTAAGTTCCACGTGAGAGCTGTCCCTCGATAATGCGGTCTCTGAACTAGGGGTACTGTTTGTGTCTTTGTAGTTAAAATCATCGGCCATTGAAAGTGCTGATGGCATTGCTGAAGGGACCACCGACTTAATGTCAACGTGGGATTTTTTTGCGTTCATGTGCAAACTGTAATCAGAGAACATTGGGATATTTGTGTATGACTGATCACTCGGAAGCACGATTCCATCAGAAGTCGACGATGAATTACCATCCGTGTGCTCATCGTCGCTCTGTCCACCAGATGCCTCTGTCGTCTTGGCGGTAGCTTTGTGGGCTGCCTTTCTTGCCTTGCGATTAGCAATTCTTCTGTTACGCAATTCTTGAGTCTTCATTTCTTCTTCCTCGTCAGAATCGTAATCTGGTGGTCGAACCTGCTCGTCACCTTTGACTTCTAGCAAATTGAAGTCATCGGGAAAGAGCTCGAGACCGTACTGGTTCACAAATTCGGTGATGTCCTTACTCAAGGTGCTTCTCATTTCCTTCACTTCCTTGATGGTCGAACCGGAGAAAATTGAAAGATACAATGGTCGTAAAGACTTGAATAAGTCCATTCCTTGCTCGCCAATTACCAATGCAGAATAAGTGACAAGCACACCCATTGCGTATAGTATAAGCCACATGCTGAGCAAACCATAGGAAGAAAGGTAGTTGTATTTTTTGCAATACCAAGTTCCCACGGAGGCATAGAAACTGTACAACAATGGTGCCACGCCCATACTTATAAGAATCTTCCAAGTTGCCACAACATCATTCGCCTTGACTTTGACAGAGGAATTTGCCAAAGCAGTCTTCGCCTTTTGAATAGAGACGTACTTGGCAGTGGCAAAAACAGGAGAGAAAAGAATTGATCCTGGAAGCGACAAAATAAGGAGGAGTACAACTTTCAATACGCGCACACCGAAAACAGGGATCAAAGAAAGTTTGTGGTTCTCATCACAGTCCTCTACGTGGTGATCAGGCAAGTTCAAGTGATTCAACGCTTTGTTGTAACGCAAAATTTTCTTCTTGATGGATATCATTTCGGGCAAATGTTTGAAAGTCTCGTAGCCTAAAACCAACCTCCGGTTCATTTCAACTACCATGGGGATGGGCAAATATTGAGCAAAGTTACCCGCGTAGAGTCTGCGAGCAGCTTGGACCACCATCAAAGTCTCGTAGTCCAGACAGTTAACGGTAACAGCTTTTAAACCGTCTGAAACCATGTCCAAGAGTTCCTTGACTGAATCCTTTGATGTTTCTGGGTCATTGTACCTCCTCACCAAATCTGTATCGATTTCAATGGGGTGGCCAAACTCAACCACTGCTCTGGACCGGAACTTGTGTGCATGGAAGTAGTTCATGCCACAAGGGACAATCTTTACCTTACAGGCTGGGTCTCTAGACATGGCGCCAAGTGCCATGATAGCTACTCCCGCTTTGAGCGGAAGCAATTCTGTTCTATCATGAGAACCACCCTCAGGGAAAATACCTAGACATTCGCCACGACTCAAGTGTTCAAAAACATAGTGATAGACCTGTTTTTGGTCAATTTTGTCGGCAACTTTGTACGGGGTTCCCAATCGCAAAAGCCCCACGATGGTTTCCGACTTCTTGAACTCCTTGCGCAACAAAATCTCGGTGTCAGAGACAATTGAGTCTATCTCAGACGCACCAAGAGACTTTGGCAACGCCAAGAGACCACGCGGCATGCATTCCTGGGTGAAACGAGTTCCTTTTCCCTTGACCAAGAGCGGGTTGGAATCAAAATCAATAAATATTTTGCCGGTGCCCGGTACAAGCATATCCTGGGCACGCGACACGGGGATCGAAAGCTGGGCACTGGATAAAGTACCGATCACCGGGTGTTTGTAAGACTTGGCGGCTATAAGAAAGGAGATGCGGCGATGGGCTTCCTTGCGGACCTGATTCAGAAGAATTATCGGGTCTACAAACTGGTTTGCATGAGGGGCGGCGACAAATATGACGGGCCCCGATTTGGGGATCCGGAAGGCACCCCGGGGTCGAATTTCCCGGAAGAAACAGTCAAAAATCACCGAGAACATCCATGAAATAAAATCATAGAGCCATAATTGGTGTTTGCGGAACGGTTTGTATGGCGAAGGCGACGAATCTTCGTTTTGTTTATTAGACTTTTGCGTGTCCTTTCCATTGTTTCCCATTTTTCTCTTTGTTTCACTATGTAGTGTAGCAGCATCTGCCTTTGAGCCATTGGCACTGTCCACCATTTCGAATAAATTCTTGGACTTTCCGGTGCAGGTGGAGGAAATTATGGCGTGTTCCCAAGAATCCTTATTAATTGGTTGCAAGGTTTACTGGTGGAGGGGAATCTTTTTTTTTTTTTTTTTTTTTTCGGGCGGGCCTGATGGCTTATTTTCGGGGCGGGCCTTACAGGCGACTACAGGGCCAGTTTATATGACGTGCGGCCCTGTTGCCATTATAAACCGCGAGTACCCGCCCGGCCAGGGTCCGTGCGAATCTGAAAAGCCATGTGGGAGGCGCCAGAGTTTAATCCCCGGGATGAAGGTCCTTATTTTTGTTTTCAAGTTTCTTTGTTGAGGTTTTTTTATTTTTTGTTTTACCGCCGCTAAACCTTAAAAGGCACAAAGTGGTGAAGGTAGTATTAAATAAAAGAATCGAGCCCAGCTCTACTTGACAGAGTAGGGCGGAAGAGGTCCTTGAGAACGCTTGTTGCAAAAGACAAACGTGGGTCAAAGGTGGGTGACAAAGATGGGCGGGAAAGATCTCAAGTCTATAAAAGGCAGAGAGATTCCCTCATTTTGAAAGGGGCTTTTTTTTCAATAAACTCTCAAAATACCACCGGTGACTTGTTTTGTGGCGGCATTTATTTCTGGTTTGTGGACGTTTCAAATTTTGGTCCTGGTGTTTTGCGGGACTAACGGGACACCGGAGGGAGCGCACGGCTGAGACAACAAGTTTTTGAAACACCTATTTCGCAGCAGTGCGACTACGCTCGGACTGTTATAACCAGGTGGTGGCTCCAAGTGGACCCCTATGTTTTCAGAAACAAACTATGCTGCTTTGGTCGTTTAAAACCATTGCTCAACATTTAATTGACGTAATGAGATGAATGGGCTCAGGACTGCAAGCGATTTAAGAAAACAGGCCATGATCTTGGTTCCTGTCCTCAGTTCCTATTAACACGCAACACCATGAAACCTTAATTAGGTGGAAGGAGGTAGAAATACCAAGATGAAACACCAATTTCTGCTTTCTAACATGAAGAAATTAAGCTCTTGTGTGTATGGGATTCTGTTGCTAGGAGAAGAAAAAAAAACTAAGCCAATAGGCGTGTCTAGGGAATTTAACCGGAAAAGGTTTATTCCATGTCGCAGATCACCATTACTTTTAGGATACGAAAGTAATAGCCAGGAATATGCTATTTGTTCTACATTGGTCCTTTTCGGTAGGGTGGCTAGTCCTCATGAGGCTTGTCATTGAGGGAAGGCTAGTTCATCTTAGAGTTCGCTTCTGTCTCTGTGTGGTAGAAGATGATGATTTTTTCAATGGGGACCCAGAATTGGAAAAAGGTTGGAAAAATTTGAATATTTGAATCGAGATAAACTAAGGATTCCAGTTGAAACTTTAAAACAAAGTGTCTCAAAACAGAATGCACGCAAAGGAATGGTCGCCCCTCAAATTATTGTGGCTTGTCTACTAAATCTACGATAAGCCCTAAAATGAATTTCCTTTCAGGGATAGGAGCTTCTTCTTTTAAAAATTTCTGGCATTGGAAAAAACAGATTGCCTCCGATTACTTGCTCTGATTAGAAGTGGGCTTCTGATTAACTTATAGATTTACTCCTTAGAAGGTTAGTCCGTGGGTTCCTGGGGACCAAGCATGTCTGCTGTTTTACTATCATATCTTTCAACATTTTTCAGCCCAAATTTACCCTATTCTACTCAGAGTTTTTCTTCCAGCTGCCCAAAAATGATGTAACGTATACAAAGTTCTGGATTGATATTTTATACAGTCTAAAAAGTACTGAAGACTTAACGAAGAAGATTGTTAAGTGGCTCTTCTCCGGTATCCTCACGTTTAATCGGGATGTCTCCAAGAGAATCAATCAAATCGGTAAGAATGTTATAAATTCCTAACTCGGTGGCGGTGGACGATTCACCTCCAAACAATAAGGGCCCAAGCTGCTGTTGTAAAACACCCTCGATTGTTGTGCGAGCAATTGAGTAGAAACTTTGGTCAGCACCAGGATAGTCCAAGTTCGACGTCCGAACAGTACGTGAACAGCCTTGAACAGGAGCATCACCATTGAATCTCTTTGAGAGCCATTCAATGGCAGCGCCACCTCCCTCAGCAAACTCGACTGCGTGTCCAGAAGTCTCGGAAACCGCAAATTCCATCGATGCAATCCCTTGAGCGCACCACGTGTCGTAGACTCTCTGGGAGTTATCAAAAGGAATGACCTCATCAGCCTGTCCATGGTAAACAAAAAATGGTACCTGTGGAACCGGTCCCGACAGGTTGAAGGCTAAGATGTTTTCCGTCAACATCTCTTTGACTTCGGGAATGTTGAAAACTGCACTTCCGGAAGTAAAGATTGGAGAAGGTCCGTTTATAAAGTCGACCCCTAAGAAGTTGACAATGGCTGCCACAACACACTCGTTGTATAAACCCTTGACCTGGTCCACTCTCAGAGGATCCATGTAGCCAAAGATCTCGCTTTGCACATATGGGTACTCGGAAGCAAGTCCTAGCATGCCCGCACCCACAAAGCCTGCGAATTCAGTGCCGTCGATCTTCTCCACCACCAGGGTAAGATTGGTCACCCATCCTCCGACAGCAACACCAATCAAGTTTTTAGAGAGCTCTGGGGCATACGATGGTTGGAGTGCTCCGGCCCAAGACAGAGGAATGGTTCCTCCAGAGAACCCCCAAATTCCAACCTGAGCATCAGGGCTGATTCCGGTTTTATTTCCCGATTTCAATGCTGCTCTGATGGCGTTCAAAGTGGCTTTTCCCGCCAAGATTCCCGCAGTGAAGGCAGCATTTGGACCCTCGTAGTCTGTCACAAGCACGTACCATCCTTTGGTGAGAGCGACGTTCATGTAGATGGACTCGACCTGGAGCCCAATAGTGTCCACGTCGGCACCGGAAAGAATCGAATACGATGGGGAACAGTTGATATCTGCCGAGTCTTCAGCAAAGTTGTACGCGATAATTTTGGAGGGGTCTGCGTCGTAAGGCTGAAGAATGGTGCCCACGATACCCACGGGTTTTCCCTGGGTGTTTGTCGATCTAACCATAAACTGCCAAGCACCCTGGATGTTGATGGGGTATAAGAGAGCTCTCACTTGCAGCGGAGTTCTCCTCCATTTCATAATATCACCCTCCTTGTACAAGGAAATGTTGGCTGGTGGGGCATAGAATGGGTCATTGGATGGTTGGCTGGGCACGGCAATTAAAGCCAGAGTAAGGTTGAGCACAAAGCCCAAGGACAAGATAAGCGAGAAAAGCTTCATTTGCGGATGTTTCTGGGGGAAATATTCATATTCTTGGGGAAATCTCCTGGCATTAAGTACCCAAGATATGTCGACCTTCGTTCATCGGACGCCCCATGCATTAGCTGCAATGACAATCCATGAAATGCAGAAAGGTACAACATCCTGCAAACGAAAGTGCTAGGAAAGCTTATTAGTTAGGTATTACCGAACGCGGGTATGTTATGAGCCTTGAGCACGTATATCTGGTTGCAGAACCGGATATCTCGGTTTCTTTTCCGGGTATTTACTCCGTTCTATAATACTTTTCCGGGTATTTACTCCACTATGTGATACTTTTGCGGTTATTTTCTCCACTGATACTTTTCATGTAAAGAGAATCCGGTCACAGTGCAGTGGGGGCGGGGATTGACAAGTGGTACGTGGCTTTTGACCAGTCTCTTTGATTGATGGCCTTTTAACATCGCCATTTCTGTTCACTAAGAAGCATGCCAAGTGAAAAATTTACTTAAAGGAATCCATACAAGACTGAAAACAACCTCTCAATTCAGGGCGAATTGGATAAGCCTGGTGGATTTGAATTGCTCGTTGGGCGGTGTATTTGTGTGTGCCCCAATCAAATTCTCAATGCATCTTTGAAATTCATTGGTGGTGCATTTGAAGGTCAACATGGGCATGGCATTCTCCATGTAATAAAACTGGCCAATCAAATGAACACATCCAATGACGTCACACGAATTGAGATAAAAATACACCCAACCCCAGACCGCTGCCTTTTTGGAGAGGCATAAATGATGGATGAGGATGTTGTTTTCCTATCAATTCGAATCGTTGTATTCTATTAAAAAAATTGACTAAAAATTCAAAGTCGATTTGGAAGTGAGTACGCAACAGGAATGTCCGATTAGGATTTTTATTTCAGCAATGGCTTCTAGCCTGGAGGAAAATGAGATCCGACGGCGCTCGGAATGTTGGGGCGTACCATACATACGGCCCCGCTCAAAAAGCGGTGCAAAAAGACGTTCCAAAAACCGACCCCAAAAAGTTCCAAAAAAGTTCCAAAAAAGTTCCAAAAACTGGAAACATCCCTAACGGTTGGGAGGCATCGAAAGCCAAAAAAATGTTGATTATGTTTCTTTAAAGAAGGCTCACCAAAAAAATTGTTCGTATTTGTTTGTTTGATTTCTGGTTTTACTCATCACGCTGAAAAAAGAAAATTCGGGGCGCCGGTGAATCATTCGGGGTTGTTTGGCGCAGTGCAGCGCCATTATTTCATCGATTGCTCAGGAGGGGATAGTTGCCTCGGGAATGGAAAACATCTCTAATAAATTTCTGCAGTTTGATGCATGTCATGAACCAGAAATGCCTCATTTCTCGGGAATTTCTTCAGAATTTCTTCGGAAACGTGGTGCTTGACTCTTTTGGCTCTACTTCAGCACTAACATTCTTGTCTACTGAACCAACCAGAAGTATCATGAAGGAATGATGAATCATGGTGCGACCGTTCGCAAATTTCTGAGTGAAACACTGTTTTAACTTGTTTATTTTTATTTTTCTGGATGGGAATGAGGAGCTTGGCCGTGATAGTATCGGACAATACTATCAATGGTACAGAAAAATCCAGGCTAGTAACTCAAATCAGCAGAATGTTAAAAGTTTAAATCTGATTAAAGTTCGATGCGCGCCAAACACTCCTTCGCAATAAATTACATATCCGTCACTTCAGGTCCACCTGAAAAAATTGGAAAGTTTACGTCTAGCTTCGAAGCTCTGACTCTGATTCTTTTACTTACTTTTTTGTTGGCATGTGCTTGATATGTGTGAAGATTGCAAATTGGTGATTGAGTTGGAATAGAATCCAAAAAGAGTGTTTTGCATGTATGTATACTGCATACATTCGACAGCTTATACTTGTCACATTTGTTGAGAATACTCTTGGATAATGCGTCCGTTTTGCTTACACAGGTAAAAAGATTCTATAGTGGTTCTGACACAAGAGATGTGCTAATTCCACTGTGGGAGTTATTTTGATGAACAAAAAGAAAGAAACGATAACACTTTCCACGAGAATGACTTTTCAGTTCATAAAGAGTGATGTATAAACCATCTAGTGAAAGTACAGCAAATGCGTCAGAGAATGGCTTCACTCCATCGAATACAGATGTATGAAATGATTACTATATTGACTTGGTATATTGAGTGGTTATGGGTGTCTTCTAGGTAACGGGGCATCTTTTCAAAGCCAAAAAGTATGGTAAAGCGATATGCATCTGGATTATGAGAACATGAGGGACTATCATTTGAGAGATTTTCAATGTACCCTTTAATAAAAATGAATTTTTAAAGATATAATTCAATTCATTCTAACTACATTCATTCTAAATTACACTAAATAAAAAACGATTATGGCCAATAAGGCTGTTTCAGAATGCCTCATATGTTTCCCATGGTCAAGTCAAGCAAATTTTTCTTAACTTTTTGGGTAAAGTGGAACATAATCTGGATGAAAGAGCCCATCAATAGTTTGAAGTCATCCGCTTTTTAAAAAAATAATAAGGATCCATGATCGGGATTGATTTGCGGGGTCGTTTTTCTATGCCGTCAAAGCATACATTTTATAAGGTAATTTGAGACCATCACCAAGGCTGGCCAGGTGGTATTTTGCCTCGTCAAAAAAACACTACACGTCGGATATTTAAAAGAAATAGTGAATTCATTTTCCGAAATTATCCTTCGAAATCATCCCCCGAAATCTTTCTCGGTTTTTCTTTTAATGTATGAAAAACTGGGCAGTGCAATACTTCAGCTTCAGGTATCAACGTCGAAGTTTTGGCACCCACGCAATACCAAGAGAAAATCTCTGAAGTAGCATAAAAACATCGGGTATTCGTCTATTCTATGTTTCGGTAGCAATAAAAGCGTAATTTAATGGGCAAGAAAATTTTAAGAATCTACAAAATTCAAAAGTTTGAAGAAAAAAAGTATCTTTTTAGTTAAATTGAGACCGTCACGACAACTTGCAAAACTTTATAACAATGTCTAAAAATACAAGAAGACCTAATACTATAAACCCATTAAACCATATGGAAGACATAATTCCATATTAATTGTTTAAGCCCCTTTTTTTCTTTGAAACTTATTGATTGTCCGAAATTAGTTGGAAGAATGTTCTCCAGGATCGGTATTGAGTCGGTCTCCGGCACCCCCATTGTTTAAAAAATCGCGCACACTATTCTGACACTATTGCCTTGTTCAGTAAGAATGAAATCTCACCTAACCAGGATGTACGGATGTATGCTCCCCTTCACGGCCCCGTTGAACCGAAAGACTGGCTCCACCTCGTGTATGCGGGAGGAGGGGCCGCTCCCCCACAGCCCTCAGTAGACGTATGAACCCTCGGGCCCGTGCCGGTGACATCCTCGGCACAACGGCGACCAAGGAGGTGTCATGCTTTCTTTTACTTTGCTTAGATTTTCGAAGTTTCTACTTTCAAATGTTCCAAAATACACAGTTAAAATAAAGTTAAAGGATAATAGAATAAACAGTTATACAAAAAAGGACATCCGGTATCTCTCTAGCTCTCCAGACGGAACTTCTTAAGTGTACCGCACACTCTGAGTGTAGGTCTCGCCATGTGTTGCTGAAGATATTTTATATTATGGATGAAAGAATCATTCAACAGTGCATGAGTTTATAGATACACCTCATATCACGAAATAAATCTCCTTCAAAAAGGATAGCAGTATTGGTGGTGGAGGTATAATTACAGTGTAGGTATAATTTATAATGTGTATAACTATATACCCAGGCCAGAACTATTGCCCGATTAAAAAACAGGTCATTTAAAACAATTATCACATTTTCATGTCAATACCCACCACACCTGAAAATTGGTTTTTGATGTGTAATTTTTTTTTTGTTTCTGGCTACGTCACCTCCGATCGCGTAAGGAAACTTTTCACACGCCTGACCGCCTGGACGACCCCGCATAAAAACACCTGCCCACATAAAATCGGTTAAATACCCCTGGATTATCCCTTACCTCCCAGTAATCTTTTTCTTCCTATTTATCAAAAATTTCCCTCCCCGTTTCTCCTTTTTATTAACAGAGAATTCCTTTCTGAACAATTTATTGCCACCAGGGAATCATATTAAAGTTGCAGTCTAAACAAAGCGTAAGTGATAATTGATCTTTTTGATCTTTTTGATTTTGAAAAGCGCCCACTTTTGGTATTGGAAAAGTACCCAAACATAGTTCCAGCTTTTCCCTAAGTTTTTTCTCCCTCATTGATCTAGCTACTTCGGTCGCATTTTTAGTTTCCCACACTTTTTTTCGCTTACTCAGTCCCATATTTTTTTTTGACAGCACCGGTAAGTTTATTTCGCGCACGGTCCCTTTTATTGTCTCGCAATGTCTGTCTCGTTTAAAGATAAGGTGGTGGTTGTCACCGGCGCAGGCGGTGGGTTAGGAAAACACTACTGTCTTGAGTTTGCCAAGCGTGGTGCCAAGGTGGTGGTGAACGATTTAGGTGGCTCGTTATCGGGCCAAGGCGGCGACTCTCGGGCTGCCGACGTGGTTGTAGAGGAAATCCGCCGGGCCGGAGGTGAGGCGGTGGCCGATTACCACAATGTGTTGGATGGCGAGCAAATCATCAATACGGCTGTCAACGCGTTCGGCACCGTGCACGTGGTGGTGAACAATGCTGGGATCTTGAGGGATGCCCAGTTTAAGAAAATGTCTCCACAAGACTTTCAATTGGTGACGGATGTCCACACAAACGGTGCTTTCAAGGTAACAAAGGCCGCGTGGCCATATTTCCGCAAACAGAACTATGGCCGAATTATCAATACCGCGTCACCCGCAGGATTATACGGGAACTTCGGCCAGGCCAACTACTCTGCAGCCAAGCTGGGCTTGATTGGGTTCGCTGAGACGTTGGCCAAAGAAGGTGAAAGGTATAACATCAAGGCAAATACCATCGCCCCTCTTGCTAGATCAAGAATGACGGAGAGTATCTTGCCTCCCCCGATCTTGGAAAAATTGGGCCCAGAAAAAGTTGCACCTATGGTGTTGTATTTGGCTTCTGATGCCAACACTACTCTCAACGGAGAGACGTTTGAAGTAGGCTGCCGGGCTATACGCACAGATTCGTTGGGAAAGGTCTGGCGGTGTTTTGTTCAAACCTGATGATTCCTTCACCCCAGAATCTGTTGCTAAGAAGATCGATGCCATCATGGATTTCGACGACTCTTCTAAACCTGAATTGTTAAAGAATCAATACCCAAAGATGTTGAATGACTACAAATCATTGATCGAAGCCGCTAAACAGTTGCCTTCAAATGATATCTCTGGTGCCCCTTCTGTATCGGTAAAGGACAGAGTTGTTGTCATTACCGGTGCTGGTGCTGGTTTGGGTAGAGATTACGCACTTGCTTTTGCAAAAGCCGGTGCTAAAGTCGTGGTCAACGATTTCAAGGATCCTTCCAAAGTCGTCGAAGAAATCAAGGCGGCCGGTGGCGAAGCCCATGGTGATCAACACGATGTGGCTACTCAAGCCAAAGAAATCATTGAAAATGTTATCAATAAATATGGCACCATTGATGTGTTGGTCAACAATGCTGGTATCTTGAGGGATAGGTCTTTTGCCAAAATGACTTATGAGGAGTGGTTACAAGTGCAAAAGGTTCATTTAAACGGTACTTTCAATTTGACACAACTAGCATGGCCACATTTCTTGGAAAAGAAGTTTGGTAGAGTGGTCAACATCTCGTCCACCTCGGGAATCTACGGAAATTTCGGACAAGCCAACTACGCTGCTGCAAAGTGTGCAATAATTGGTCTTTCGAAGACTCTCGCCATCGAAGGAGCAAGATCAAATATTAAGGTGAATGTCGTTGCTCCCCATGCTGAAACTGCGATGACAATGACCATTTTCAGAGAAGAAGACAAGAACTTGTATCCTCCAAAGTTAGTTGCACCATTGTTGATCTACTTGGCTTCTGAGGATCTTCCCATTACGGGTGAATTATTTGAGGCTGGTGGTGGCTGGATCGGTAACACGAGATGGCAAAGGGCCAAGGGTGCTGTTTCGAAGGAAAGAGATACCACGGCGGAGTTCATAAGTGAAAATATTGCTGATATTATCGACTTTTCTACTGGCACCGAAAATCCAAAGTCGGCCACAGAGTCTTCAATGGCAATCTTGAGTGCCGTGGGAGGTGATGACGATGACGATGACGATGAAGAAGATGACGACGACGACGAAGAAGAAGATGCCGATGATGAAGAAAATCCTGACAATATGCCAGACCCAGTTATGACATGGGATGAGAGAGATATCATATTGTACAATATCGGCATCGGTGCTACACTGAAGGAGTTGAAATATGTTTATGAGAATTCAGCCGACTTCCAGGTCGTCCCAGTATTTGGGCATCTCCCAACTTTCAACACGGAGAAATCGCAATTGACATTCACAAGGTTATTGACAAACTTCAATCCGATGATGTTATTGCATGGTGAGCACTACCTCAAAATCGAGAAATACCCAATTCCAATCGAGGCCTCCATAACAACGTCTTATCAGCCATTGCAAGTGACTCAAAAGGGTACGAACACGATAGTTGTTCATGGTTCGAAGTCGGTGGATAACAACACTGGCGAAACGCTCTTCACTAATGAAGCTACAGTTTTCGTTAGAAAGTGCCAGGGTGAAACCAAGAAATACTTTGAAAGAAGATCGTTTGCAAAGAAACCTTTCACCGCTCCTGATACAGAGCCCGATTTTGTTAAGGATATTAAGACTTCGGAAGATCAAGCTGCATTATATAGATTGACTGGCGATCGAAACCCTTTGCATATTGATCCGGACTTTGCCAAGGGGGCCAACTTTGATGCCCCAATCCTACACGGAATGTGCACATATGGTTTATCTGCCAAGGTTTTGCTCGATGAGTTTGGTCCGTTCGACGAGATCAAAGCAAGATTCACCGGCATTGTGTATCCCGGGGAAACTTTGAGAGTTTTCGCTTGGAAGCAGGGCGAAGTCGTGACTTTCCAAACTTACGTCGTCGAGAGAAAGACGATTGCCATCAACAATGCAGCCATTAAGTTAATCACTGACAAAAGCAAGTTGTGATCAGCTTCATTTAATCTTTGTTTACACATTTGGCAATCAAGTGCGATGACGTAGTGATAAGTATATATGACCTAATTTATGAGATTAATGGATTAAATATAATTGATATAATAAACCCCCGATCAAATGAATTTTATGGATTGTAATGCTATTAAAAAATTCGTCTATATTGTGCCCTCGCCAGTTTCGCCGATTTCGCAGGTTTCATCGATTTTGCCCAAGTCTGAAGACTGGTATTAAACGCGGCTGGGGAGGATTCTGAACGCTGTTTGTTGGAAGAAATTATTCGACAGGAGTATCTATTGAGGAGTCACTCATTAAGGATGCGTCCTGTCTTGATGCAAATGCTGATTCTGAGTTTAAGGTTAAAGGCGAGCTGAAGACAGGAGAAGGATTTTCCAACTTGAGGCAGGCTCGCAAATTGGGGCGAGCCAAAGTTGGACGCGTGGCCTTCTGTATTGACACATTGCTACTGCAAGCCTTACCCGAGTTGCATTCAGAATGCGATTCTTGTGTAATGATGAAGTTTGCCGTGGAGGGAGATATAGTGGATACATCGATCGAGTCAAATGTGCTCACGCTATTAAAGAAATCAGGCTTGTCGTTAAACGGCGACATTGATTCCAGTAGCGACTCCGAAGACGAGAAGGTTGGAGACAAGGCTTCGGAGCATATCAGCAGCAGAGAAGAATTGATCGAAAGCATCAGCCCAGAGAAGCTCTTACTGTAATTTCTGAAAAGTGCGGTCGGTGGCATGAAATCGTCATGATCAAATCGCGCATATACTGGAGAATCTTTCTGAGGGGACTCACAACTGTTCAGAAATGTCAGCAAAGATTGGGTAAATTGTGGCCTTGTGTCTTTTCTTTCACGCTTTTTGATTTTTAATGACTTTCTGCTTCGAAGTGATGGTGCTGTATTCGCCGGACTACTGGTTTCTGAGTTTGAAAGTAGTGCGGTCAAGGATGCCGATCTGGCATGTGTGGTCAATCTCGGAGGGCACTGGTTGAATGACTTTGCTCTAGTGAGTTTTGAAGCTTGCAATATTTTGCTCATTTCAATTTCACAGGCACGCTTGTGGTTATTGTCATTCATTTCCACATATCCCTGGGGTTCGCAAAAGTTTCTGAATTTGTCAAAGAAGCCTCTATATCCACGTTCCAAAACAACAATATCTGGATAATGCAAGTATGGATAGCGATGCGCGTTAATATGACGATCAACTTTCCTGAGATGTGTAGCCAAGGTTGGGCCACGTAGTAATGAGTATTCACAATGGAATATGAGAAGCTTTCTGCAACTACTTTGAGTGCTATCGCAATTAAGGAACTTCTCTTCCAAAGACTGTTGCAGCGAAATGTTGATTGCTTGTGAAATATGCCCACCCGCATATTCATATGGGAATCTGCAGTCAATGACTACAACCTCATCGAATTGATTGGCATATTCCCCTTCAAGAATCTTCCGCATTTCGTTTTCGTCGATACGAGGGAGATTATCTTGAGCAACAGTGAACGTATTGATGTTTGTGTTGGGTAAATGCTCGTTACTTGAAAAGTGGTGAAGAAAATCAGGTTCACCCATGAGTGACTGTTTTTGTAAAGGTAATCTTTGCTTCAGTGAAGGAGACGCCAACCAATCATCGTCATTTAAAGTAGATTCGTTTTCATAGTCGAACTCATCGCTAGTTTCTTCTGCAGGGAAAAGAGGGAGATCTGCAAACCGATGTGAAACAGTACGGCGGATTGAAGAGGCAGAATGTGAGATCTTAGTTCCCATAGATTTAATCTCTAGGGAGTTCACGAATGAAGATAGCGAATCTAGGGGATTCCGTTTGCGGGGTTTGTGGGACTCGCATATCGAGTCATCAATTTTTGCATTCGATGCGGTTGATGGTATTTGGGTATCAAGCAAAGAATCATCATCATGTACCATTGTTAAAATTTGCTCGTGGGTCGTTTACACTTTAATTAAAAAAAAAAATGTACCGGTCAACGTGCTCAACAAATATGGATACAATATTTCCACAGTGAGATATCTCAATAACAATTTGATTGGTATAATAGGCGACAGGAGTTTTCAACAAATACCAAGAGATGAAGGGATCAACCAGGGTAAATCAAAAATGACAAGTCAGTTGGCTATGGGATAAGATTCGGAAATTGCCTTGTAGGTTCCGAGGCTATGTAGGGCTTTTCAAGTAATTGAAAAAAAGGTAGTAACTGCTGAAAGTTGAAACAGAATTCAGCGGATTAGCAGCAGGGGGATGATAGTTATCAACAATATATGGAATGGACCCTATCAGTGAAAGCGGACTTATGGGTACAGATACGTCAGGGACAAAGCAAGGTTCGAGGTATCAGGACAAGAGCTTAGTTGAACTGGTGCAAATGTAAGCGAAGAAGGAAGAAATGAAAATGCAGTTGGAAGAACAATCGAGATGGAAACAAAAAAAAAGAACAACGACAACAACAATGATAATAACAATAACAACCACAACAACAATAACAACTCTAGGGAAACGCCAAGGGAAGGTACTTATGGTTGCTTGTGCACGGGTTAGGTCTCCGTATGTCTCTCCTAAAACACTCGAAGGCACCTGTGTTCCGGGCCGCGCACCTACGGCACAGGGCTCAGCGATGCTCGAGCCAAACGGGTCAGGCCCAAAACAGAGCCTGTCTGTATTGGGTATCATTCTCGCACGAAAAATGCACTCGTGTTTAAAAGTCGAGAGAAGTAAAGGGTCCAAAAATGCGGGGACTTTAGAAGAAATTGCAACCTTAGCTTTACAAGTTAAGGAAGGTTATTTTCTAACCACTCTAAGTCGGGAAAACCGTCAAAAACAGAAGCAAAACGGTTCCTTTCAAAGCGGAATCCACAAACATTGCTGATCGATGTTGCATTTTTTTCAACAAAGGCGGCAATTCCTTTTCGCGCTTGCTTTGGCAAATGCACTCTTGCATGAGGCTACAAGAGCTAAACCAAAAGAAGTTTCCAATTTAGGATCCATTTTTCTTGGTTTCCTTTGATCACTAAATAAAACCGAATGAAACAGATGTTCCCATGTTCTGATTTTAGAATTGCAATTGGTAGTGAAGAAATCACGCATTTCTCTCCACTTTGGAGCTGGGGAAAAATGGCGCAGTTTCCACAAAAAAGTACACGTGTGGTCGATTCGCATCCGAAAGCATGCGCAGAGTCACCTTGAGCCGCATGATTGCTATTTTAGCCGATAGCAGTAAATGCCACATTCCACCATGATGTCTTCAGGTTCTTAACAAATAAAAAGTGATGAATCATACCAACATCAACATGTTGTCTTTGGGTTTTGGCTCAAGCAATTGGAAATACATAGCATCAGTTTATTTGGTTTTCACTTCCCCGCTTTTAGAAAACCTTGGTTTTGCCCAACGGCTTATTATGATAAACGCCGAACGCGCATAGAGAACCTTCATTGCATATCCGCTCGCGAAATTGCTAAAGGGAATTGTTTTTTCTTGAGTGCCCCAGATAGGGAACTATGGGATAGCATGGGCCCATAATCACAACTCGGTTTGGCGTTTTGGTGTAGATTATTGCTGCATACACCCTTTTAGTGATTCGCGTTCGCGCCTGCATGGCCACCATCACACGATAATGTGGGGTCAGACGACTTCTCTCACGATAGACAATTCAGTCGTCTAAACGATCAAGGAATTGGTCCATGGACATGGTTCGGTCGGCGTCGTCATCGGAGCTTTCTGTAGTATCCTGCGTTTGGTCTGGATCATCCTGCTCGACAATTTCGTCGTTCTCGAGTGTCCCAGTGAAACTATTTCTTTTGGAACTTGACGTAGGGCTATCCATCAAATAAGCATGAAGGTTTAGTGACGAGCTAGAGCTCGATAACTTCGATATAGACCCCATTGAATTAGATCCGACGGAACTTTTTCTTGACCGAGAAACTCCCGAATCGACGCTGGACAACAGGTTTCGATTGGACGTAGGCGCATCCCAAGAGCCACCAAATGTAGGGGGCGGGGCCAAGTTTGCATAACTCGAGGCTGTTCCTAAGCTATCAGTAATATCGCCGGATAATGCACTAATTGTAGGCTCTGTAGTCTTCTTCTTGAAGCGAGAGAAAAAACGACGCGATGGGCTGAATACGGGGTTCATAGACAGCGGCGAGTCGGGCCCAATTGCGACGACCGGATGAGCGGTGCTGGGCGTTCGCTGTCCAGTGTAAAGCGGCAGGAGCGGAGAAAGCTTGGGTTTTTGCAGGTCGAAATTGGAGTTTGATAGCTTCAAAGGCGGAGGGATATCTCTCATGCTCTTCATATATGATGATGTGTTCGAGATGGAGTTTTCCAGGTTCACGACCAGGTTCTTTTGATCCAGAATTGTTTGATCCGGTGACTTTTGATCCGGTGACATTTGATTGCTCTTTTGATCCGGTGACATTTGATCGCTCTTTTGATCCGATGAATTTGGTTCCTGGTAATCTATATCTAGGTGCTTTGGACCAGGGGAGTTCAAGGCACCAAAAAGGTCAGCAGTATCCACCACCACAGGATCAGTATCGTCTTCATCAAACGAGCCAAAAGAACTGGAGTCGTCGAGATACGAGTCTAAGAGATCATCGACGTTCTCAAGCTCTAAGATGTTCATCTTGGGCTCGCGTTCAGGCACGGGGTTCATGCGTACAGACAGTGGTAGCTCGCCTGGTATTGTGGATTTTGCAGTCAGGGAAACCTCAGATCGGCTGATAAATAGATTTCGGAGCCGCTGGGTTAGCCTGTTTTCTGCAGCAAATACTTCAGCAGCCATGGGCGATTGTGCAGAAACGATGTGGCGATTTATGTTCCTGAATTTTTCCGACTCCAGTTTACTAAGATCGAAGTTAGTGAAGCCATGGGCTTTGATCTCGGCAAGCGTGGGCCGGTTCAGAGGGTCTTTGGCAAGAAGCCTCTTGATTAAATCTTCGAGTAAGGCCAACTCCTTGACGTCCTCGGGCTTCGCGAGGGAAGTACGTTTCGTTACTGGGAATTTCAACACACCATTTACAATGTTCTTGAAGAGACCGAACTCATTGAAACCCTCGAATGGAAGCTGGTGGAAAAATAAGCAGTAGAGAGTGACACCAAGTGACCATAGGTCGATTCTCGCGTCGATTCGACTGCGCTTGAGGTCGGATTCGTTGAACAGCAGTAGTCTGTTATTCACAAACTGGCACAATTCCGGGGCAAAGAAGGCAGGTGTACCCATTGTTTTCCCCAACTCGCGGTCATCGTTTGCATTGTTCTCCAAGATCAATGAGACGCCGAAATCGGAGATTTTTATCGTCCGGTCGCTGCTGATAAGGAGGTTCAGTGGCTTGAGGTCCCGGTGGATAATGTTCTTGTACAGATGCAAGTATTCTAGACCATTGACCACATCCCGCAATATCCGGTTGAGCGGAAGGCACTTGGCGGTGCTTTTATAGTACTTCTCGTGGTAATGGTTGTATTTCTTCCAGTCGATCTCGCCCAATGCGCAGTATTCTAGCACCAACAAGATCTTATCAAAGCGCATGTCGTCCACCACCTGGAAGAGCTTGACTACGTTCGGATGGTCACATTCCTTCATGATTTGGATCTCCCGCTTGATTTTGGTCGTATGGCTTAAGTAAGTTTTGGTTATGAGCCGTGCCGTGTCCACCCGGTGGATGGTTTTTATCGCCACATACGGCTGTGTGTCCAGCTCCAAGTCCTCGGCCAAAAACACCTTTCCAAACTGACCTTGTCCAATGCCTTGGAGTAGCTTAAACCGACGGTTGATGATCTTGCGCCGGGAACTTTTGTCGAGTTCGATGCTGAGTTTCTGCACATCCATTGCAAAGATACGTTTAAACCCGGTTGTTACCAGCGGGAATGAGGGCAGGGGGTGTGAGCTATATGCGGATATATATAATAATGATGCACGATCGAATGTGCTGTTGACGGGGATTGCGGGCGGGAGAAGGGCGCCGGTGTAGCCCTATGCTTTGGGAAGATAACGGTGGTGTGGGCTAGATTTTCTGGGGTAGCCTAGAGGTTGTTATTAGAGATGTAGCGGCGCGGTCGGTACGGAGGGAGTCGCGGGCAACTTACAGTGGGCCAGTTTTTTTTTTTTTTTTTTTTTGCCTTTAGAGCCGTTTCATTCCTGCCCAATGCTCGGTTCCCCGATCACTTCCACTTTATAGACACACTTATAATGTGGTCACATGTCGCTACGTTACTTTTTCGGCCACCATGTTTTCCCGAAAACAAAAAGACAACCAGAAAGGGGGAAATAGGGACCGGTTCTTCTTTTTCCTGGTCCGTTGGTCTTCGTGCTTTTTCGTGCTTTACTCGATCTGTCTTTTCTTCGGCATCTGGTGTGCAGTACTGTGATGTGGACCAAACGCGACCACGTGATTTGGTGATTCGGATGGCCCCAATGGCATCAATAAGCACACAACAAGGTCAGCTAATGTATCCCTATAAATTCAAACAACTTTTCGGTAATGAAGCTAGGAGTAGCCTGTGTACTGAGAAAGTAGTTCTCAAATTTCATTGATGTAATCAGTCTTTTTTTTTTCTTTCTTTTGGCAGCAGAATGTCTCATCAGAAGTGAGAGAATTGTTACTGGCAACCCTTGAGCCACATCTCGTAGTGGGTAAACCGTGCGTTTAAAGTATCAGCGTAGAAGGCTCACATTCTACAAGACCAGTAGCTAGAACAGCCAAAATACCCTTTCATGGTATTCTAAATTCCGCCTCCCCAAGAATTGGATATTCCTCTATTGAGCTAAAAAGAGCACCCTGTTAAGTGGGACGAAAGAATCGAACCTTAACAAATTAATAACGGGTATGCTAGGGAAAGAGCCACGGGAAAGCACGTCCAAAAGGAATTATTGAAGGATTCCATTCCATGGGATTTGGATATTTGGGGCTAGCATATCATGTCATTCTGGGCCGAATCTCGTGAATTCAATTCACTCAACCTTCTTGTTCAGGTGCAAGCGGGCCCGTCAAACATAACTTTTGAGAT
Organism: Metschnikowia sp. JCM 33374; assembly: GCA_005406065.1. Taxonomy (NCBI): domain Eukaryota; kingdom Fungi; phylum Ascomycota; class Pichiomycetes; order Serinales; family Metschnikowiaceae; genus Metschnikowia; species Metschnikowia sp. JCM 33374. The sequence goes on from BIMT01000096.1 coordinate 79,237, forward strand.
TGGGATTCCGTGATTCCGTGATTCAGCCTAGTGACTGCCTATGCCCACAGATACATCTTCAAGTGTGTGGCTAAATAGGACAGGTCTCCCCAGTCGAAAGCATATGCCCATATTCTTTCCTCTCGGTATCGTTGATAGTGTTTCGTTTGAAAAGCCTGCTCGTGGAGTATACCTTCGCAAACATCACCCAGTTGAAAAAATGAAACAACATGGCAATCCCATCATATTAAGTTGGCAAGAGAATGACATGACCAGATACATGGTCTTACACGTCCTCCTCAAGCATATAGCTCCCCGGAACGCGCACCATCCTTCGCCGCAACCGTTGCACGAGCCTGTTCCGTCTCTGCATTAAGTTCCTTAAGGATCTCATCCTCTTCCTCGGTGAAGCCACCGAAATCAGGCGGAATCTCATCCATGCGTACAGATGGAGCCGCATCAATAGACCGGAGTTGTTCTAGAACATGCTGGCGCACGCAGTCAAGGTACCGCTTCAGGTTTTTATTGTCAAGACGACCGTCCAAGTGTGGGTGTAGCGAAAAGTCGGGCCCAAACCACTCTGAAGTTGGGATTGTCACCGGGAGCTTTGCATCCAACGTCACGTCGTTTAACACAGAAGTTTCGTAGCACCAGAGCCGCGAAACATTCCGTGGCGTATAGCCGCCGCCTCCAAGAACTAGCATGGGGATACCAAATGCCTTGGTGAACTTAACACACTCGCCATGCGCACGGATATTAAGGTTAAAACATCCAAGACGGTCATAACCCAAAGAGTCAGCACCACATTGCTGCACTATACACGTGGGCTGGAATTTGGTCACCAAGGGCTCCACTATCAGCTTGTACAATGCAATGTACGAGTCGTCGTCGATACCATCCTTTAAAGGCACATTGACACAGTAGCCCAAGCCCTTATCGATACCAACCTCGTCAATGGCACCAGTTCCGGGGAAAAACTCTCCATTATACTTGTGGAACGACACGGTCATCACACGGTCGGTCATATTGAAGGCCTCCTGGACGCCGTCACCGTGATGTAGGTCAATATCTATGTACATCACCCGCGGATGCACGCGGAGCAAATTGAGGATGGCAAGAACGATATCGTTGGCGTAACAGAAGCCGCTGGGCTCGAATTTTTTGGCATGGTGGAGCCCGCCCGACCAGTTGATGGCGATATCGCTCATGTCACTAATGAGTTTACGAGAGGCGTCCAAAGTAGCGCCCGAATATATTGCAGAATACCCATACATCCCGTCGAAAATGGGACAGTCGTCCCCTATATTGAACTGGGCCAATTTATCTGCATCCATCTTGGCGGCAAGCTCGGGCGTGATGTTCTGGAGAAACAGCACGTAGTCTTCTGCATGGAAAGCCATGAGCTCGTCTTTTGTGGCTGGCCGAGGCTCATAAAGGTCCATTTTCTCGTAGAGTTTGTACAGAGACACAAGGTGGTCGGTGAGCATCAACCGGAAAGGCTTCATGGGATGATGAGGCCCATAATGGAAGCGAGAGGCGTCGCTATTGTAGTGATAGGAGACGTTTTTGAGCCCCAGCTGTCGCAGAAGCTGGTAGAGTGGCTGGTGTGCGGCAGTCTTTGCGTCTGGCGCAAATGTCGACGACATGCTTTGTAGAATTAAAGCTTTTGCTATGTTTTAGCAGTTTTTTTGGGGGTCAAGCGCCAGTTGTGGTGGTTTTAGACTGATCTTGTGGTAACTCTTTGTATGGATGGGGCCATTATAGCGAGGTTAATTGGTAGTGCTGGGATGTACGGGTGTTTGCAATTGGTGGGGTGTTTTGTTGTAGAGGCGTGCTTTCGATAGATTTAGATATTTCTGGTTTTGAAAGTGGTGGGTGTTTTGTGGCTGGTTGCTGAATCTGCTGTATTTTGAAAACGGGAGAATGTGGTTGCGTTCTGTTCTCGTGAATTCTCAGACTCAGTGTTGAGAGTGGTTTATTACCTCTCATATTCACACTATTGCCACTATTTTGGCGATTTTAGTCTCAAATGGAAGCTTTTATTGATTATAGAAATGTTTTTGGCTGCTAAAATTAAAAAAAAAAATATATATATATATTTGCTTGAATTGATTTTGGCCTCGTGTTTTCTGTTTCAGCTCATTCCACGTACTCTCCTAGGCGTACGAAAGAATACACATACCTAACATTGGGTTAATTTCCTTTAAATGCTTCTTTTCTTTTGATTCGATATAAATATGATTTTGTTTGGAGTTTTCTCCCCGAAATACCCATCTTATTCAACAGCACCAGTAAATGTGATACTTCAGGAATAGTATGATCATGCCCCTAATCAGTTACTGCTTCCGGTAACGTCAATATCCCACCAGTTGAGCCACATGGGAAAATCACTTAGAAGTTTATTATTGAGAATCTGATGATACCCTTGAAAAAAAAGTGTTAATGTTTTCCGGGGTAAGTCTCCGTTCACGTCCTGGAGTTAAATGTATGCTAGCTAATCTAGTGATGAATATTCGTGGCTGCGAAATCTTAAATTTTCTTTCACAATTGATCCCCAAACAAGTCCACGAAACTCTTTTGAGAGCTCTTTTCAGTGATTTTTTTAAAGATAAGACAGCCGTCCTGTCCGATTTGTGGCCCTAAAAACATCCATTCTTGTCAATACGCTATATGGTGGTCTTGAGCCATGTGCTGCAAAATTGAACTTGGTGATTTCTACCAGTTTCCAGTTTTGTATATGAGCTGGCCAACAGGACCAAAAATATTTGGTTTTGGAAATCTCCTTGAAAAGTGTTCGTCTGCAGCTTCACCAGCCTGACCCGTCTGGATTCAAAGACTTGCCAGGACATGCAAGTAGACCAGAAGGGTTTCGCATCTAATACTGATATTTGTTCGTTTTCCTGGAGAGCTGCAAGGCTGATCAAGTATTCCAAGAGAGACAAGTGCTTGAACTTTACCCCTTGTGGAACATCCGCAGCGTCTTCAAATCCGCTTCGGGGTCTTGAATTTCCGTGTAAGAACACAAGATTGGGGCTCTATAAATGAAGAAGTTTTCCACTGGCACTGACTTCTTCACAATGTCGTGAATTTATAACGTATCACTTTTGCACTCGTGAAAAAATCATACCTTCCATATCGTTAAGTCGCCTGTGATCACAAGATCACATTCGTAAAGTTTTCGTGGTACTTGTTCGAGCTTACACAGTGAACAAGCAAATTATTCCTTCCAGGGAACCAAACAGTGACATTAACAAGGTCGGGCAGGGAGAGTCCACGACATACTTTAACGTTTTTGGATTGCAGAACACCGAGAACACTAGAGATATCTATGAAACTGATTGCCTATTGCTAGGGAATAATAGACCTTGGTTTAATAATGAGGCCAGACTTTAACACTATATTATTTTCCATTAAAACCAAAAATAATATTATGTGGTGGCAGACATATTCACAACCCTTTCTATAATATACAAAATTATGCGCAGCCAACTTGGCATCAATACATCAGATGAATGCGGCACGCCTAATCTTTGCCATCCTCATCAACACCATTGTTATCATCATCGTGATCACCATCAACCTCCAGATTTTCCGCATCGTCGTCATCGCAAAAGACTGTCTCCTTGATGTGACGGTCGCCAACATATTGTCCACGCCAAGTAATAAATTGGATCGTTTTCCGTGACTATACACCACCTGTGGAAATACCGACTCCCCCGGTGGCTGCTAATTTCATCCTGGCACCTTCTAACTAGTAACCATGGACTCGGCCCTTTTTGAGGCGTCTTGTGCATATTAATATACTCTTCTGTATCTTAAAAAGATGGGTAATATTTTTTAAGATACTAATATCAATATTATCGTGAATATTAACAGAAATCGGATACTATTAATACGCGCATTTAACCATTAACCAACAATACACCTCCAGTACATCGACAACAGTGGCCACGTCTTGAATTCTGCCACCACCCACATACAACAAAAAAGTAGCATTTTTCAAAGAGTTGGACTTTTACCAATAAAATCCTCAAACAATCAATCAGCCA